>CM045884.1:59259654-59296183 GCA_025169545.1 Anguilla japonica
CGCTGGGCGTCACACACACGCCGGAATATGCCATTAGACCCAATCAAATTCATTATCCTAAGTCCCGCAGGAACACCCAACAGCAGGCAGTGGGGGGAGCAGGGGTTCGAAAGGAAAGAGGACTCCGATTCCTTACCAGACCGCTGCAGCCGTGGAGCCCATTTCAGTCACTGCCTCTCTTTCTTTTTTCCGTCTCTCTCTCTCTCTGAAACTTACTTTTCTCCTGTCCCCCCCTCTTCCCTCCGTTCTTCTTTACATCAAAAAAAAAAAAACACATATGGGTCAACGAACCACAATATGCGGCTTTTCACAAATGACAGTTGGGGTACAAGATTTTAAAAACTGCTGACTATAACCACTCAAACAGTGCAAAGACTGCCGCCCGAACAGGGACTTGAAGCCTGGCCCCTCAGATTAAAAGTATGATGCTCTACCGACTGAGATATCCGGGCTCTGATGGGCATGCCCAGCTGGAGTCTGATACTAATGAAAAATCTGATCTTCTGCAGTCTGATACTAATGTGAAATCAAATCTGCAGTAGTCTGACTGATACTAATGTAAAACCAGATCTGCAGTAGTCTGATACTAATGTAAAATCTGATCTGCAGTAGTCTGATACTAATGAAAAATCTAATCTGCAGTAATCTGATTCAAATGTAAAATCAAATCTTCTGGAGTCTGATACTAATGTAAAATCAGATATGCTGGAGTCTGATACTAATGACAAATCAGATATGCTGGAGTCTGATACTAATGAAAAATCAGATCTGCAGTAATCTGATATTAATGTAAAATCAGATCTGCTGGAGTCTGATACTAGTGTAAAATCAGATCAGCAGTAGTCTGATACTAACGTAAAATCAGATCTGTTGGAGTGTGATACTAATGTAAAATCAGCTTTGCAGTAGTCTGATACTAATGTAAAATCTGATACTAATGTAAAATCAGATCTGCAGTAGTCTGATACTAATGTAAAATCTGATACTAATGTAAAATCAGATCTGCAGTAGTCTGATACTAACGTAAAATCAGATCTGCTGGAGTCTGATACTAATGTAAAATCAGACCTGCAGTAGTCTGATACTAATTTAAAATCTGAAACAAATGTAAAATCAGATCTGCAGTAGTCTGATACTAATGTAAAATCAGACCTGCTGGAGTCTGATACTAATGAAAAATCGTATATGCTGTAGGCTGATACTAACGTAAAATCAGATCTGCTGGAGTCTGATACTAATGTAAAATCAGATCTGCAGTAGTCTGATACTAATGTAAAATCTGATACAAATGTAAAATCAGATCTTCTGGAGTCTGATACTAACATGAAATCAGATCTGCTGGAGTCTGATACTAATGAAAAATCGTATATGCTGTAGGCTGATACTAATGTTGAATCAGGTCTACTAATTTACATATAATTGCACCTTCACTAATTTAGAACCATGCTGGAAACTGGTGTTTTCCAGTGAATGGCTGCCACTAGCTCAACTATACATGCATTCTATATGCGCAAGTATGTACTTAATCCCAAAATAAAAATTCAGATCCACATCAGAGCTGTCTTCTGTGTACACTGCCAATAATATGCACCCAGGCTGTCGCTGGCCGGTAGCGCTGAAGATTAGCATCAGCCGTGCGCCGGGTTGGGAGAGGGTTACAGGAAAGGGTGCTCCACCTCACGCCTCCCAGGAGACCTAAATCAGCCCTGCCATTTCCTCTGGCCCCGCCCCGCCCGTCAGCCCGCCAGCGAGAGGGGCACAGCCTGGCTACGCTAGCCTGTTAAACCCTCTACATTAAACACCACAGCCCTCAGAGTTCTCCCCAAACTCAAGAAATTATAACTGCTGTTTTTTGTTGTTGTTGGTTTGTTTTTGTTTTTTTACATTTGAGAAAAGAGAGCGATAAAGAGAAAGAAAGAGACAAACAGAGAGAGACAGAGAAAGAGAGATTTAGATTTTTAAAACCCCTTTTATTGAGACATTGTTCCAACACAAAAAATATAGGACTTCATTAAAAAGAGGGGGGGGGGTTTCTTTTTCTGTTATTGAATGGATGGAAAATAACACGCTACCCCACCCTGCCCTGGTCCACCTCCCACTGCCCACTTCTACCAAATCAACACATTTCAGACTGCTGCCCCATTTTATTTAAAGGGGTAGTTCACCAAAAACAAATGCATTCATGGGTTATGATGTTATGAACATTCATACCTCAAGGTATGTTTTTTGTTCTGTCACTGAAAGTCCATTTGGTCCATCCAAAAAGAATTCCAAAGTGAATGGGGGTCTAATGACCAAGATGAGCCAGCCACTATTTTGCTTTGAAATCTCTTCAAAATACCAGAAAAAATGAATAACATGTGAGAATGAGCGACTCCTCTGCCTTGGGCCGGTCATGGGACACTGACCTGCACTAGGCCTCGCGCGCTTGGGATAATTTCTCTTTCTTTGAACAGAGGATCCAGAATATGGCCCACTTAAGCTGATGGTGACGAACTGCCCCTCGCGCAACCAATGTTGTTGTCTCACTCAAGCCAGATGGGGGCATTTATCTTATAGCTCTTTCCTGCTGAATCAATCCTGGCTTTAGTCACAGTCTCAATAATAATAATAATAATAATAATAATAATAATAATAATAATAATAATAATAATTATTATTATTATTATTATTATTATTATTATCATAATACATTTCAGCTAAGAGCAGCAGCATAGGACTTGCAACCCAAAGGTCACAAGTTCAATTACCATGGTCCTTGTACCCTCTACCCTTGTAGCCCCTAATTGGATGCTTGTGCTTTCTGATGTCACCATATTGAAACATGGAATCATATTCCTTTCATTGGCTTCCCAGGGCATCTGACAGCAGTTACTGAAGTACATGGCAGTGGGTCAAAGTCAAATATAAAAAAACAGAAAGCCTCTGATCAAATAGTTCATGTACAAGTGGCTAACCTACAAAATTGACCCCAATGCCACCAACAAGGAAAAGACTGAGGTGAGGAAGACTGTGGGGGTGGGATCATCCGGGGGGGTGTTGGTGATCAGCCTTCACCCCTGCTGAGGAGCTTGTGCTGCAGCACAGTGCCAACAGGCCGCTGGTGGAGGGCATCCCTGGGGGCACCTGCGCTGACCGGGTGGCTGGGTGCTGCAGCTCCTGTATTATCGGAAGGTGACCATGCAGTTCATACTTTTGTAAGTTGTTCTAATGACCTTTGGCATGCACTTATTGTACATTGCCTTGGATAAAAGTGTCTGCCAACGAAATGTAATGTAATGTAATGTTTCAATAACTCTACTAAAAAAACCCTTTTGGAATTTCCCCTAGGCTAATTCAACCCCCCCACCACCACTACCCCCTGGGAACAATACCGCCTAAATTGTGAACTTGCTTCATTAAAACCAAAAATCTGTGGTTCATCCCCAAAATGTCAACAATCTAATGGGGTTAACTCAGTTAGCCACGTATGTGAAACAGGGCCCTCAAATGCTCCATGAAATATCCAGTTGTGCAAACTGATTGTATGTAATGGATGTAAGCTCTGTAAATCTCTCTATAGGAGAGTTTTTGCAAATGCATAATATGCAATTGTACATTTGAGAAGCAACCTTCAAACACGGAGAAAAGCAGCCCAAAGCACTTCACACTGGAAAAAAAACAGACAATTTGTTTACTATAAGGGTGAAATTTACACAACATCAAATAATAACAGAAACAGAGGGTAAATTAACCTTTCTATCGAAGTCATCTTAAATAAGTGAGTTGTCCACCGAGACTAGCCAAAGGTGAAGCTTCTTTTACATTTTGTGACAAACTCATTGTGCATGCCATCAGAGTGAATAGGCTAAATGCTATGTCTCTGTAATTTAAACTGCCCAGAACAGACTCCGCCCAGTATGTCTGCTGTCACGGCAACGCCCTGAAAATCTGCCATCTCGGAGGTGACCGCCTTGCACTCCCCAGCCTAGATCCTCTCCCAGCGCTCTCTGTCAGAATGCATAGCTCAGATCTCCCGCAGCGCTCCTTCTCAAAGCAGCGATGGCTCGGTCAACCGCTGATGAGCGGGGTTACAGTATGTGAACAGCGGCTCGCTGGCTTTGACCAATCATTGTGTGACGCTGTGGTGAGCCAGGTCTTTCGATTTGTCCAAACAAGTCCCTGATTGACAGTTCTTTTTAGCTCCACCCAATGAGGAACAGTGACTCTTCCATCACTAGTGACAAACAGTAATGCTGTTTTAAATGCTTCAAGAATAATAATACTTTCCTTGTTTATTGTTTTTTTCTGGTTTGTTTGTTTCTCCACAGTTTTCAACTTTGCAAACGCCGGCCCTCAAATGTGTGGCCCTCAAAAGTGTCATCGGCCATGCCCACACGAGGAGCCAATCAGAGGAGAGGTGCATCTCTAACCGAGGGCCCCGCTAATGAAACCTCTCAGAGTCCAGGATCAGTTTACTCCAGCACCTAGCCTAACCTCATCCATTATGACCTAAAAGACAAGACCGATCCCAGATCAGTGGAATTACTCTAAAAATGTTTCATGAATAAGGGCCTGAGGGTAGTTGCAATCCTGTGGATGTCTGGCATCCTGCGGGGAGGAACTAGCCCAGCGGTAAGCTAGGGAACCGCAGTCAAATTAAACCCACCCTGCTCCTGGCAGTGCGAAGCCATCAGGGTGCCTTGTTCCCTGCATTCCCGCTCCTACCCAGCTATGAGCAGTGGGGGCATGGAATTTTGAGGTGGGATGATGTCATCATCAGTGGCAACGTCTACACCACTGATCAAATGAACACATGATGCTAATGTAGCACAGATGCTACATGTCTGCTAGCCAGCTGCAAGCCTAGTCCAGCCTAAAAACTGTAACCCGTCCACACAGAAGTGTGTTGCCTGTCTATTCGTCATTACAACTCACCAAATCAACCACCTATAAAAAGACAAGTAATACACACTTAAATAAAGGGCTATGATGATGAAACCTGTTTATTTATTAAGTTTTTTGCATGAAAGCAGGTAAGCTAGAAAAGAAAAAAAAAAAACAGCTACGTACACCATCTCAGCCAGACCCCATATGTCAGTGATTGATTGCAGCAGTCGATAATGAAATAGGGGTAAGACTGCTATGATGTCACTTTATAGAAAAAAAGAGAAGAGCTCCACCAATCATGAAAGGCATGCTGATAACACCCAACAGTACAACCTTGATGGTGATTGGTTGATCATTTCTGGCTACACTTCTAAGAATCCCTGCAGGAATTAACAGGAAGTTGCCAGAAAGTATTGACCAATCACCATCGCTGTTGTTCTGTCGGTTGCTACTGATATACTTTATGATTGAAAGAGCCTGTCTCATGTTTTGTTGTATGAGTACAGTGACATCACAAACATCTTACCCTGAAAGTGAATCTGGAGGATGATGTTGTCCTGTGTGGACAAGAGCAAATGAGAATGCTCCCCATCTCTGTACTTTATGTTTTAAAGAGAGAGAGAGATTGAGAAAGAGAAACAAAACTGATCTGTCACTACTAAAAGAGGCACCACATTCCCTGTACTACCTGTGCAATGCCTGTGCCCTAATATAGTCACAGCACAGTTCTTGTGCCCCAACACAGTGAAGAATACCACATAGCTCCATTGGGAATGACAAACAAACCTGCCTGTTGCTCTAGCAACAGACGCATGGTCCATACATTTCTTGCCAACCATTTTCCTACCATTTCCGGGCACAAAACAATGCCTATCCAACAGTTTGAAACATATAATTCATGTGCATTTTAATGTGAGTCTCAGTGTATTAGCACACGAGGGGGGAAAAAACACAAACAAACCACGTTATAGCGCCAACATATCCATGCAACTGTGTGCATCAGATTGATAATAGACACTACACACATTATAAAATATATTTCATTATAAATGCTAAACGTTATTTAGACAAAAGTTACACATACATAATTGTATAGATGATGTTGATTTTAAAAAATGCTATGTGATCTTCGTTTTTTCTATATTTAGAGCTTATTCGATATTTTAAACATATGTACATTTCATTTTCAGTGATTGAAAAATAGGCTACACGTGCAGAGTGTAATAATAAACTAATAAGCTCTGCAAGTGTACACTAAAGCCTGCACCGTGTTTAGCTAATTCTATCTTCCCCTAAATCAGACAAAAACAGCACTGCTTGCGTGGTAGCCTAATTGTTTTTTAAGTATAATTACAGCCCCGTATCATATAGACCTGTGTATTCACATCTCACTAGAAACAGCCATTGTTTTCTGGATGCCTTCATTGTTGTTTCCCCGCAGCAACAGATAATTATTTTCGGAACATTTAATCAACGTCAAGGGTTTCAAATTTGATCACCCGTTGTGTAACCTAATTGGAATATGCGTCACAAAAAAACATCGCAAATCGGGAACATCTGTAAATAATGGTGACTCAGAAAAGAAACAGACCCACCCTCTCCCCTGTGTTGGGAATCATAAAATTGGAAGGAAAAAAAACGATTTTTTTCCATGGTCATCGTCAGAACAGCTTCAGGTTGCAATCAAGAGTTTGCTTCTTGAGCACAGACATATTCCGGCCAATGAATATAAACATTGCCTATTGCTATTCCGTAGGGATACTGTTAGTGACGCTCAAAACATTTTTTCTTTGATACAGATATGAATTGCCAACTGTACTCGAATAAGATATTATATTTCATTGTTTTTATGGCGTGACACGTGGAAGAACCGTTATGCCAGCGAACAGAATAGATATTTCCTTTCTCGTCGTTACGGGAAACCACTGAACGTCGTTCAATATGAGTTTTTTAGCCTACTGCGATAGTCGACAACGGTAACCGTCGGCAGATTTACTGCTAAACCCATCACCCGTATTGTGCGTATCCTTTCTTGTTTCCCACAGTTGCACTCGGTCAGAGATATCACAGGGCAGTTCCCAAAACGAATTTCTCGCTAGGATACCAAAACACAAGTTACACCACCACACGTGGACGCATGTAAACAAAGGGAAGCAGGTCGGAGAATTGAGATATCCGTGCTGAATGGGGAGCAAACGAAAAGGAAGCGGATACCGTTAGATCTGTGCTAGCCGTCGCCGGGAATTAGCCGCGAGTGGAAGGGAAAAATTTCGATTCAGTTATCATCAGAATTCGAAGAGCAATTCATTACTCCGTTTATTTTAATATTTCAACTTGAACCGACTTTGAAGTTAGAAAGAGATTCCCAGATGTCCTTACCTCGCCTTTCGCTGAGCCTCCGTCATTGTCGACGACTCACTCGATGGCTACTCGCTTGCTCACTGACAGGGACACAAAACACAGCAGTAACCCAGCTCTAAGCCCCCTCCTCTTCTTCTCTTAAAGGGCCACCCGCGCTTCAGTCCATCCGTCACAAAGTCTTCGCGGTAAGGTAAAAATGAAAATATAGCAAACGGATGAATAAATAAGTAGCCTAAGTAAGGAAGTAAATAAATGTTTCTGCATGGCGTTTGTCCTGTCACTGAGCAGCTGGCTCGCAAACAAGGTGAATTTATCGCGGTAGCCTTTCATCAGATTTAAATTTGTGACTTTTGATGTTGAATGAAAATACGGCTTTTTGGAATACCTGTAAAATACGTGTCTTTTCCAAGGATGCAGTTTCAGTTATGACCCGGGTATGCTTAGCAGCTGTTAATAACGCCCCCCCCCCCCCCCCCCCCCCAACAAGATATAAAAAATACAAATTCAGTAACTATTGCAGGACTTTCATAAACGTTAAACTGTAGCCTACACCTTCTTGGATTTCATTTCCTGTTTCCCAAATTCAAAGAAACTCGTAGGCCTATTGTCACAATGACGCAGTAAATCACCACATAGCCTACACTAGCTGAGGCGCGTCATTGCTGTGGCGGGATAAAACATCAACGCAGCTGGCTAAAACAGGCTGCCCTCACCTGATTATCCAGGTCAGGCGCTGTTGTGGTGGAAATTTGTGATTGCTTCGGATTAACAGGGAATGGATGGTTAGATGAAGAGGACATGGGTGGATGGATGTATGGATAGTGATAGCATAAGAAGAGAAGACCAAAGGACGGTTTCGTATTGTTATATGTTTATGAACGTTTGCAATTAGCGCTCTCTGCAGGCGAACTGTGTAGAGTCCCTTGCACTCAAGTGGGGTTTTGGCCGATCCGGGCTTGGCCGGGCGAAGCAGCACTCCTGTCCGTCCATGCCTGGCACCAGCACTGTCAGGATGTCATGCCAGTCCGCGGAGCACGTCACCGTGCTGGAATTCTGTGTTCTATCCGGATGAATAACGCCGCCAGCCCAAAGAACCCCAGAGATTTTCTGAGTTCACTGTAAAGCGTATCTGTGACAGCGTCTCTGCGTAAAGTGCTTTACAATTGCGGAAAAACTTAAATCAAAGAAAAATAAATCAATTAAATCAAGACCAGGCGATGCAAGCTTTGAGTTCCTCTAGGAATGGGTTGACTTATTAATTTTATTTTCTCTTACCCAAATTTTCTCTTGGTTGTGGAAACCTCTGCATAGGTGTGTTTGTGCATTTTTTTTTCTGTTTTCTCGTTTAGTTAGTGACATTGCGGAAAAGCACACACTCTCCGCTAAAACACATGATTCTTCTTTGCAGACCGCCAGGAGTCAGAGAGCAAATTTTACCGGGGTTGTGCATGCAGGCTGTTGTCACCCAGTTGGCCAGAAGGGGTCACTGGTGAGCACCGAGACACTCCTAGAACGGGTGATGTGATTTACTCATTTATTGTGGTTCATTGAGGTATCTAATGCTTTTGCGTTGCATCGTATCTGTTATCTCTCTCTTTTTTTCAGGCATTAACATCTGCGATTGTTCAACTGAAAGCCTTTTTTTCATATTTTTATTTATGTCTATCTAGAATCATCTTTAAAGTAGTCTTGAAATAATTTGATTTACTGTTTTCAGCATATTTAATTCAAAGAAACCATATAACCCCTTCAGGATTCACTTTCAGATAATACTGAAGTACATCTATTACAGGTCTATGGGTAAATAAAATACCGTGAAAGCAGATGCATGTTGAAATAAGGAGCAGATAATTCTTCTGTGTTGAATAAAGATCCAGACCAATATTCATAAAGTATCATGTAGTGGGAGCACTGATCTAAGACCATGTTTCCACTGTCAAAATCCTAATCTTATCCACTATAAACTAAAAGTCAAAAGCAGTCCTATTATGGCATACTTCATGAATCTGAACCTAAGCTTTGATACAATATTTTATAGTCAGTAAAAAATAAAGTAAAAACACATTCAGCAATATTTGAAATGGTGAGGGGAAAATACTGATCTGTACTGTGCTTTACTGATCCGCAAGGTCAGGCATCTATACGAGAATGCAGCGCTTTATAACCAGCATGAAGTAAAACCTGATCTGGAGGAAGCTATAAAGGCGGAGGATCAGGGAGCCAGTGTTGCTCTCTTTGTCCAGTCCTGACTGTGGAATACAGCACGTCTGCGTCACCATCTGCAGGGGGAGGCAGAGAGCTGAGATCAAACCTGTAGCACAGCATTGAGAATGATTTTGCTTGTGTCTACTTTCAAGATGAGGCTTTAAGGGTTCAGTGTTAATTCAAGCACAACATCTGTATTTCAGTCCACAGGGGGATTAAAATGTGCTCTTGTCAATGTACAATGTTTATTTTTCTGTGACACAGGTAAAGTCAGTATCAGTCTTACTCGCAGTGTTCTTCTCCTTCTTCTTCTTCTTCTTCTTCTTCTGGTCCTCCAAGGCCAGGGTTGAATAAACAACATCATTACCACCTTCAGCTTCTTGGACATTTGAGGTTGAGAGAGAGAGAGAGAGAGAGAGAGAGAGAGAGAGTTTATGCCTTCATAAATGCACTTTCAAAATGACAAAATAAAATAATTTCATAGGATATAAACTACAATACACTATTTTGCCTTCAATTAACAGATAGAGACAATCTTCTCTCACATTCCTCTTCATCTTCTGTTTATCCAGGTCCACAGTTGAGTAAACTGCACTCTTGTCAATGTACAGAGTACAGCTGGCATTGTTGTGCAATGGTTAATGAACTGGGGGCTTATGCTCCAACAGTCGCTGGTTTGATTCCTAGATGGAACCCTTGAGCAAGTCACCTGGAGTGGAGCTGCTTCAGTAAATATTCAGCCGTATAAACAAGTGCCATGTTTAAAAAAGCAGCTGTGTACGTTGCTCTGGATGAGATCATTCACTAAATGCCTGCAATGCAATGTAAAATGTGCACTGTGATTTGACTTAAGGCCAGCCATTTTGCTGTATGCTGGTGACAATTGGTACCCTATGGGAGTCTGATAGATTCCAATAATTTCAGTACTGAATTGAGGAGACCTGACTGATTCACCCATGCTGGTTGTCAGCTATATGGTCTGTAATTTTCTGTGAATACATTATTCTTTTTTAAAATATTGTTTATTTTTCTGTGATACAGGGAAAGTCAGTGTTAATCTTACTCTCAGTGTTCTTCTCCTTCTTCTCCTTCTTCTTCTTCTGGTCCTCCAAGGCCAGGGTTGAATAAACAACATCATTACCGCCTTCAGCTTCTTGGACATTTGAGATTGAGAGAGAAAGAGAGAGAGAGAATGACAGACAGAGAGAGAGACAGATAGAGAGAGAAAGAGAGAAATGAGCATTTATGCCTTCATGAATACACTTTCAAAATCACAAAAAGAATTTCATAGCATATAAGCTACAATACACTATTTTTACGTTCACAGAACAAGTAGACAATCTTTTCTCACCATCTGTGTTCTTCTTCATCCTCTTCTGGTTTACAGTTGAGTAAACCACATCCTCACAACCTCCAGCTTCTGTGAAATTTATCAAGCGAGTAAAAGAGACAGGCATTTAACTTGCAAGTTTGAATTATTCATTACTCATACATCAAAGAAGGTCTGTATGTGAATTCCCACACAGTGCATTCTACTGTCACAGTATATTAACACAGTGCATTAACACAGTACATTAACACAGTGCATTTACACAGTATATTAACACAGTACATTAACACAGTGCATTCACACTGTACATTAACAGTGCATTAACAGAGTACATTAACACAGTGCATTAACACAATACATTGAGTGTAAGTCTCTGTATAAGAGTGACTGCTAAATGCCTGTAATGTAAAGTAATTAACAGGCATTCAGTAGCCTCTCTTACGCGGTGCAGTTTTTCTGTTCAATCCCTTTGTACAGCTGGATAATTTCACTAAAGTTCAAGCACCTTGCACAAGCTGGGAGTCGAAACCACAGCCTTTCAACTGAAAGCCTGTCACATCAGTTTATAGGATATCTGGTTCAGTTGTATACCCAGTGCTTGTTAATCGAATGCAGTGAGCATTCCCTGTACTGTCTGATATCTCTAGTGACTGTTGAATGTCGTAAATCACAGAGCATCTGCTTCATGGGCGTTGGGGTGGGGTGCTTTACAGCAGAAATGTGAATGTAAGACTGAGCAGCCTGCAGCCAGTGATCTGTCTCATTTATTCAAATATAGCAAAGCCCAGTTACTTAAAATTTGTACCTCAGTGCCACCAAAAAAATTTATAAAAATGCTGTTGCATTACATTCAGGCCATTTGGAGGATGCTCTTTGGTAGAATGACTTAACTCAATTTACCCACAACTGGCATTTTACTGATGCAACTCAGATTAATTAGTTTTCACGAGGGCATAGCTCAAACCTACAACCACAGAGTCATAAGGTCAGTGTCTTACACATTACGGTAACCTGCCGGCCCTATGCAGGCAAAAATCAATCCTCCAGGAATAACACCATGAAAACCTGTTCTTTTACATTTAACATTACAGGCATTTAGCAGGTGCCTTGTTCTTACTCTGAGTGTTCCTCTCCTTCCGCTTCTTTTTCTTCTGGTCCTCCAAGGCCACGATTGAGTAAACGACATTGTCACAACCTTCAGCTTCTTGGACGTCAGAGATTGAGATAGAGAGAGAGAGAGAGAGAATGCACTGATAAAATGTAAAAACAATATATACATTTCATAGGAATATAAGCTAAAAATGCATTATTCTGTTTTCAATAAGCAGAGAGATAAAATAAGGTTTTACTGGGAGTGTTCTTCGACTTCTGGTCTTGCGGGCCCAGAACTGAGCAAACCACATCCTCATGGCCTCCAGCTTCTGAGAAAGCAGTCGAGCGAATGAGGAAGAGCAAAGTTTTATCTTTGACACATTCAGTAACACAAGTAAATATATTTTTTTTGTTGTTGACAGAACTGGAGTTCCTCAGTTGAAACACCTAATTCAAGGGCATAGCAGATATGAACGATTTGAGAATCGAACCTGTAGCCTTTGGGTTACAGGGCGAGTGCTCAAACCATTAAACTAGCCTGCCGGCTACATTGTGTCACAGACGCTAAACCAATTGTGGTCTTCAAAACAAAGCCAAATGAGCCCAAATGTGTAGATATTACTTTAATTATGAAACTATGGGAGGATTTAAACACATTTTAAATTCAATGATCGAGAGATTGGCAGGAGTGAAAGCCAGCGTGCATAAAGGGGCTTCAGAACCCAGAGAAAGTGAAAATCTTTTACCGATTTAACTCATGCCTGTCAGAGAGAAAAGACTGCATCTGTGTCCCACACTCAAACCAATGGCATTATTATTTAATGAGGGACTGTGATTTATAATGCTTGAAAATGCAAATATATTCTTGTCCCCTGCAATTCTTCTCCACTTCATTCAGATGCAACAATTCCAGGACGCTTGAATAACAGCAACGCAATTCTGTATTTTTTAGAACTAACTTCTAATGCTGTAGGAATAAATCGATATCCCGGTGTAAAATGCATTCTTCATTCTTGTTATCAAGAGAATGCCCAACATTCAGCATGTATCAGATATTTTATTTATTTATTATTCCTGTGAGGATCTGAGGCGATTTTTAAGTATTTTCACTCGTGTACTGGTCTCTAAGTGTGTCTCCCTGTTCTCACAGAGCAGCAGGTCTAGGGCAGAGCGATGACTCACCTTTCCTTTTCTTCTTCTGATTGGTCACATTGGCCTGAGAATGCAGGGGCTCACAGCTGGGTCCAGCAGCCTGGCTCAAACCTGAAAGGGAAGAGAGGAAGAGAGAAGAGGGGAGAGGAGAGGAGAGGAGAGAAGAAGAGAAGTAGAGAGGGGAGAGGAGAGAAGAGAGAAAAGAAGAGAAGAGAGATAAAGCAGAGAGATCTATTGGGGGAGAGAGATAAAGAGTGGAACACATTTAGGCACTCTGCCTGACTGTTACAGGTGCCCAGATTTTCACATGGTAAACTCGGATGTGCTAATGAAAAACTGGGTGGTTCTCGGGGACAGCGTGTCACAGCCGGATGTAAGCAGGCGAGCACTCCGGCTCTGTCCATTATAAGGCTGGTAATAAACATCCCTGGGGACTGTATGTATTTAAAGATACATCAAAAATAAACCTGTCTATATGTATGTACTGTACACACACACACACATTGTAGGCACAGATTAATGAACAAATTCAGCTGAAAAGTTCAGTTAGGCAGCATGACTATCTCACCTTTGTTCCTGCGGTGTTTCTGGAAGAGAATGAAAATCAGGGCTAGAACAATCAGACAGAATCCAACTCCAAGTGCGATGGGCAGAATCGCTGTTGGGTCTAATTAACGAGAAAAAGAAGCGAAAATGTCCTGTAACTCTGCCTCCTCTCTGTGCCTCATAGTCTGTCAGTGCTGGCGAAGAATATTTGCATTTTTAGCATATGACTATAACACCCCCCCCCACACAACCACTCATGCACGCATGCACACACCAAAAACACACATATGGTATTGACAGTATAAATTTATTGAACAGTATAAGCCTTTATACACTACCTTGCTGTTCAATTAAAGTAGGATATGACACAAGACTTCCTTAATCACACCACTGAATGGCTGAATTACCTGCAACAGTCAGAGCGATGGAGTCGCTGCGCTGTGATGTCACATTTCTCCCCTCCAGCCTCCCCTCACACCAGAACTGCCCCTGGTCAGACCCAGCAGCCCCAGTGATGTTTACACTGTACTCTTTAGTGAGAGATGTGGCTGTCTGGTTATGGTCTCTGTACCAGGAATATGTCCAGTTGCTGTAGGAGTCCACCTCACACCTCAGTGTGACGGTCTCTCCATTGTACAGTGGGCGCCATTTTGGCTCTACTGTCAGAGAGGCCTTAGGCAGGGCTGTGGAAAAGAGACAGACTGGGTCACAGTATCTTCTGTCAGAATTTAGAGATGACTGAGGGGAAAACAGTTGTGCATAAACTGCAAGGAAAAATAACTATGGCAGAAATATAAATTTTCTTTGACTCTGTAGGTGGTCCTGCACAATATTCCATAAATATTAAAATTTTAAGCATTTCACCCAAAATAAATTATATATGTGAAATTGTAAACCAAATATGTTTATTCTCTATAATGTGAGCAAAAGTTGAGTTTCATTAAAATTAGGATAATTATACAAAGCCTCCAGCAGTGCTGAATTCATCAGAATGCCAATAACATAATGGTGTGGAATGTTATTGTGACACACATTAGGCCCCATAATAACTGACCATCATTTGAGTGCCGGAGCATACTTAAGCATTTATTCTGACCATGTGCATCCCTTTATGACTACAGTCTACCTGTATTCAAGTGGATACTTCTAGCAGGTAATGCATCTTTTCACAAAGCACACATCACCTCTAGCTGCGTCCACAAACAAGATGATGACTTCATTTTACTCCAATGACCTGCACAGTCCCCAGATCTCAATCCAATAGAGCATGTGACTTATCCAAATTGAAAGCGTACCTGAGACTCACCTGCAACAGTCAGACTGATGGAGTCGCTGCGCTGTGATGTCACTTTTCTCCCCTCCAGCCTCCCCTCACACCAGTACTGCCCCTGGTCAGACCCAGCAGCACCAGGGATGGTGAGTCTGTTACCAGTTACACTGTGACCAGCAGTCTGAGACACAGCCATCTGGGGCTGGTCTTTGTACCAGGAATATATCAAGTTGCTGTAGGATTCCACCTCACAACTCAGGGTGACGGTCTCTCCATTGTACAGTGGGTGCCATTTTGGCTCTACAGTCAGAGTGGCTTTAGGCAGGGCTGTGGAAAGGAGACGGACTGGGTCACAATTTCTTCTGTCAGAATATAGAAGTGACTGAGGAGGAAACAGTTGTGTATAAAATGCAAGGCGAAAAGAACCATGGCAGAAAGATTAATTATCTTTGAATCAATAGGTGGTCCTGCGCAATATTTCATAAAATATAAATATTTGAAGCATAACTTCAAAAGTAAATTATATATGTGAAATCATTCACAGAAAATTTTTATTCTCTATAGTGTGAGCATAAGTTGAATATCATTGAAATTAGGATAATTATACAAAACCTCTAGCACTGTTGAATTCATAAGAATCACAATAACATGTCTGAAATTTACAGAGAGTGGTGCAATAAACAATGAAATCCAGTGAGTGGCAGTTCTGTGGGTGAAAACACCTTAGTAATGAGAGCGTCGGAGTAAAATGGGCAGACTCATTCAAGCTAGCAGAAAGGCCACAAATGGTCAAAAAACAGCTATTTACAACAGTGCTGCGCAGTAGGACATCTCTGACCAAAACTAAACAATTGAAGAATGGATAAATGTCTGGTCTGACGAATCTCAAAAAGTAAATTATATATGTGAAATCATTTACAGAATATTTTTATTCTCTATAGTGTGAGTATAAGTTGAATATCATTGAAATTAGGATAAATATACAAAGCCTCTAGCACTGCTGAATTCATAAGAATCCCAATAACATGTCTGAAATTTACAGAGAGTGGAGCAATAAACAATGAAATCCAGTGAGTAGCAGTTCTGTGGGTGAAAACACCTTATTAATGAGAGTGTCGGAGTAGAATGAGCAGACTCATTCAAGCTAGCAGGAAGGGCACAAATGGTCAAATAACAGCTATTTACAACAGTGCTGCACAGAAGGACATCTCTGAATACACAACCCAAAACTAAACAATTGAAGAATGGATAAATGTCTGGTCTGACAAATCTCAATTTCTGCTATGACACATACATAGATGGTAGGGTCAGAATTTGACAAAACAGGATGAATCCATACTGCATAAAATTCCCATCCTGCTTTGTGTCAGCAGTAACGGCTGGTAGTGGTAGTGTAATGGTGCGTTTATGTGACACACATTAAGCCCCTTAATACCAACTGAGCATAAATTGAGTGCCAGAACATACTTAAGCATTGTAGCGGACCATGTGCATCCCTATATGACCACAGTCTACCTCATATCAAGTAGATATTTCCAGCAGGTAATGCGCCATGTCACAAAGAACACGTCACCTGCAGCTGGTTCCACAAACAAGACGACGACTTCATTTTACTCCAATGACCTGCACAGTCCCCAGACCTGAATCCAATAGAGCATGTGACATATCCAAATTGAAAGCATACCTGAGACTCACCTGCAACAGTCAGATTGATGGAGTCACTGTGCTGTGATGTCACATTTCTCCCCTCCAGCCTCCCCTCACACCAGTACTGCCCCTGGTCAGACCCAGCAGCACCAGGGATGGTGAGCCTGTTACCAGTTACACTGTGACCAGCAGTCTGAGACACAGCCATCTGGTGCTGGTCTTTGTACCAGGAATATGTCCAGTTGCTGTAGGATTCCACCTCACAACTCAGGGTGATGGCCTCTCCATTGTACAGTGGGTGCCATTTTGGCTCTACAGTCAGAGTGGCTTTAGGCAGGGCTGTGGAAAGGAGACAGACTGGGTCACAATTTCTTCTGTCAGAATGTAGAAGTGACTGAGGACGAAACAGTTGTGTATAAAATGCAAGGGAAAAAGAACCATGGCAGAAAGATTAATTATCTTTGAATCAATAGGTGGTCCTGCACAATATTTCATAAAATATAAATATTTGAAGCATTTGGCTCTACTGTCAGACTGGCTTTAGGCAGTGCTGTAGAAGCAAACAGACTGGTTCACAGTTCTGTTGTCATGCCAGTATTTTTATGACTATAAAAAAACAAATCACCCTAAATGAAGGACAGAAACCAGGGCAGCTGCATTCCTATTTTCAATGATATTAATAGAAGATATTCAAAATTCAGAAATGAAAAAGCTCTAATCCTGATCGTAATGGTACAAGAATTAAACTAAGGAACAGGATCCCAGAATCATCACAGCAGTTGGACCCAGTGCATTATGGGAATGTGCCAATTTTGCACACTGAATAATGCCTGTCAGTACTCACCACTCACCTGATACCTGTATGTGGGTGGGGTAACTATACTCTGTGTACCAGACTGGGTCTCCCCCCTATGTGTTTAAGAGGAGCAGCACTGAGGGTGTACAAGCCTTTAGATGTTCTGGAAATATGGGCAATGTCATGTGATCCAGTTCCTTATTACCAGTAATAGTCCCAGCCAGCTGAAGTCTCTGTAACCTGACAAGAGAGACTGACATGTTCTCTTGCATATAACTGCCTGTGTGGAGAGATAGTCAGGACAGGCGGGGGTATCTCTATAACAGAGAGAACAGACTGAATCTCTCCCCCAGGTTCCTAATAATGGCATCATCAAACACACAGTGCAAACTGGCTTTAATCTGTGATACAGTAGAACATGGTTCGCTTATCCATGTACTGGGAAAACATGTGACTATCTCAGAACGGGTGTGGGCGAGGCTGTGAAGACGGACAGACTGTGTCACTGCTCTAACTGCTCATTACATTACACTACATTACAGGCATTCGCAGATGCTCCTACCCAGAGCAATTTACACAACTTTTACATATAACTTTGCTAGTGGAGTGTAGGCATGACTACAGAGGGACAGGCATGCTCTGATTGGGGTTGAGACAAAGAGCTAAAGCAGTAGGTTCTCTCATTCTATCATAACAGATAGAAAAGGCTACATTCCATGGATTAAAACATAGAGAAGCTCAAATATTAACAATACAAACAGTGTGACAGTCAGAAACTGAACTCAATTGGTGGTATATCCAGCCCATTTTAGTGAAAATTGGTTAATTTTATATTTGCCTGTAATAAATGAACTGGTACGGGAAGCACAATGTGCACTGGGGAAGACTGAATAAATGTGTTAAATATGGTCTCTCTGTGGGACGAGTGAGACCACCAGTATTCAGCTGCTGACCAGTTTTGACTCACCTGACACGTTCAGTCTGACAGGATCACTTTCAGATTTAGCGGAACAGTAGTATATACCACTGTGGGCTTCAGTAACAGGTGCGATGGTGTAGATGTTTTCATGGGACATGTGCTCTTGCACACTAATATTTGATTCATTTCTGTACCAAAAGAATCTATTATGTTTGAATGGCTGTCCCAAGCACGTGAGAGTGACGGTCTCTCCAGTGAAGAACAGGGGCCAGTTAGGCTGCAGAGATAGTTCATTCTTTGGGCTCCCTGTACAAACAGTGCACGCACTACGTCAGTACATGTGTTTAAATACTCATGACATGTTTATAGTGTCCTGATTAATGCTGTGACTTCATTAGTTTAGAACAGTAAAGATCTGTTTCTGGTTGTGATCTCTGTATCACCCCCTACTGTAGGACAGGCCTCAAGTCTCACAGAATAATATTTCTACATTACCGTCCACATATGCAGACAAATGAATCACATGATAATGCTGTTAGACAGTCTTATTGTGAAGCATGACATTCTGTTATCAATCATAAGTTTCACTAAACTGTCTGAATAAGGTTTTTCTCTGATAAATTATCAGGTAACAGAAGGTGGGGTTTGTTTTAAAATCTAGTAACACTCACCCAGTCTTGTCATTAGACTCAGCACTGTAAAAAAAAAAAGGACAGGAATCATTGATATCATCATCGAAATGGCCAAAGAAATGCAATAAGTGCAAGAAAAATACAAAACCATAAATATGTTCCAAATAAAGCCTAAATACATCCCCATCATTGCTGTTTGATTTCAAGATGTCATCCATGCAGTACTGTGGAAGTTGGGTAAACTCAAGTCCACCAGTCAGTGTTCAAGTTCGGCAATGATCAGTTTGAATGGAGCGTATATCTGTTTGTGTGAACATATTTGAAGCCTTTACATGTTCTGTGCAAAAATACACTGAAAGGTATGTTTAAAAAGCCAGTTACATATCACCACTGTAATATAATTAAGTGCAATTGTTTTACCTTATCTCGTGTAATTTTTTGTTTTATTATTTTATTTGTAGCACAATATGCTACATTGGTACCTTTTGCAATTATTTATATTTTTATTCTACTGTTAGAGTGTATTGATGCACACCAACCTTTTTATTCTAATTGCAAATTGCTGCTTGTACATATTGTTTTGTAAATTTTTCCCACTATCCCACCTGCCAAGGGACTACTGAAGAAATTTAGTTATCAAGCTAATTCTGGGGCAGTTACTAACTGCCAAATATAAAAAAATAAAACAAATATAAAAAAATAAAAAATATATTTTGTATCTTCTTTCACAAAAATTTGTTAGTGATCATTCAAGGTATGTTATCTACTGAAGCAAAAGCATACTTCTTCACTCATACTTTTCTTCTTTTCCCACAACGCAGGTCATTCCAATGCAGCCCAAATGCTGTAGAGCATTTTAGTATTAGTGAGGTCAAATCATACTTATTTATTTAAGCATAACTTATCAAATGTGTTGTTGTTGTTTTTTTATTTCAATCAAATGCAAATTTCACCACAAAAACATACTTGTCTGTTAAAAACCTTTACATTAAAAAACTGATTTGGTAGTACTCACAGATCAATGTGACCCCTCTGTTTGCCTGCATGATTCTAGAGGAAGGTTAGTGCTTCAACTTCAGTGGTCAAAAGAGCAATAAAAAAGAAACCCCTGGGCTATTATATGTAATGTACAGCACCGCTAATGCATTCATTTCTTATCTGCTTGTGTGGACAGCAAGTTGCGAAACAATTCTCACAGAAGCTCCCACCCTTCTACTTCATCACTGCTTTACCTTCCGCTTTCCTGTAACTAAAATCAACTAAATTTAAATATATCTGCAGAAGATCACTCTTACATTTCCTCTCTACTGACAAAAAGCCACCAACAACAGAAGCCAGAAAACCCACAGGCACTCACAGTGCCAAACAGAGAATAAACTATCCAAACTTGTATGTGAGTTGTGTAGGCTACATACAACTCTATGTACCTGTATGAGTTGTCCTGCAGTTGATGACAGATGACTCCTGTGAAGAGCTGTGAAGGAGAACCCTAAAACTACGGTCAGTGATGTCACCAGCAGTCTCCAGAGGGCAGGGGTAAAAATATAGCAAGCTGCCAAATGCAGAAGACTCTGAGAGCAGAATTATAGAGGCTAAACAGCAAAATGCAAAACCTCACATCAACATCAAGAATCAAAAGGCCAGATTAGAATATGCCAAAAAATACAAAGACAAGCCTGAAGAGTTTTGAAACAGTTTTATGAGTAGATGAGACAAAAAAATAAAAAAATAAAAACCAAAGCAATGGAAAGCTGAAAGTGTGGAGGAAAGAACTTCTGCTTTTTAATTTTAATCTTTTTTTTTACTTTTACACTGCTGAAAATAGGGGGACTCAACACAAAGACAGCAGTTTCTGTGAAATGGTAACACACATACCATGATATTAAAAGCTGACTGTACTTTTGTCTCATATTCATATCCAAGTACCGTAAGCACAGAGCAAAAATAACCAATTTCCCTCTACCATTATAACACTTTTGGGGGGTTCTGTTTGTGAGAGCAAAAATAAGGAAGTAGGTCCTGCACAGCAAACCAGCTTCATGTTTTCTTCTCTTCTTTTTTATAAACTAAAGAAAAAGTGTGGAACTTCACTCGTTATCACAGGGAATCAGAGTGACTTTAGGGCAGCACCTTTCTTAAATGCACTGGTCCTCTGTGAAATGAAACACTGCATGGTCTAAAAAACCTGACTGTGGCAGAGCTGACTGTGAATGTTGGACCCGCAGGACAGCTCACAATTGGCTAGAGTGAAGCCCTGGGAGAATGTGATTGGCTACTGTGCTGTCCAGAGGCTGTAGTGTGGTCCACAGAAAGGTGGCTTCAGTTTGTGAGGAGTACCGTCCCATCACAACATAGCAGCTCCTCTGATTGGTCAGACTCATATAGTCAAGCAGCAGGCTGGTTGCATGAATTTGAAAAGATGGGGATGCTTGTCTGTGCACTAATAAACATACACAAGATTGAGGTGCTAGTCTGTGTGCTTACATACTTACACAGGATGGGGTGCTTGTCTGTGCTCCTTTAAACTTACAGTGCATGTCCTTCTTACATTTACTTGAAAATAGAAGCTATTGTAAAATCATTTGGCCAGCAGGTGGGGCCCGTGAGCAATACAATAAAACATTGAGTTTAAAAAAAAAAAAAGATTAAATAAATACTTCACAAATTTGGCTGCTGCCTAATCTTTGGGGTACGCTCTACTATCCAAAATGTTCTACTATCGGTTCTACCACGGATTCCCTGATGGTAATGGAGAGTAGATATTCTACTATCAGTCAGTCAGAACCTTTATTTAAATTCTCGGAGGTACAATTGAGGGCCAGGTCCTCATTTTCAATGTAGCTGAGATTACAAACACAATTAAAACACAATAAGTGTAATAAAAGATCATAGAATATAGCAACAGTAACTAACATAGTAAATAATAAAACAACTAGAATAAAATACAGTAAAATATAAAAAAATAAAATAAAATAAAATAAAAATAAAAATAAAATAATAAAATAAATAAAATCAGCACAGATAAGATCAAAAACAGATACATTCAGAGACAGGAATGTTCAAAACCAGCGATCTAAACTGCCCATAAGTTGGTAGAGAGCTGATTTTCAGCAACTGTTGGAGCTCATTCCAGGAGGATGGGGCACTAAAATGGAATGCTGACTTCCCAATTTCTGATCGAGCCCTAGGGACCTTAAGCATAAGCAAGCCATTTGATCGGGTTTGATTGAACAACCTTGTAATATAAGGTGGAAGCATTCCGACAATGGCCTTAAAGATAAACAAAAACCAGTGTTTATTACGCCTCACTGCCAGAGAAGACAGACCCACCTTGGCATAGAGGACACAGTGGTGGGTACCATAACTATCGCCAGTGATAAATCTGAGGGCAGAGTGATAGACTGTGTCCAAGCGCTTAAGAGAAGAAGGAGCAGCAATTCTATAAATAATGTCACCATAGTCTGACACTGAAAGGAAAACTGCTTCAACAATTCTTTTCCTACTGATCATAGGGAAGCAAGATCTGTTTCTATAAAGGAAGCCCTTTTTTTGTCTCAGTTTGCTGACAAGATCATCTATATGGAATTTAAATGAGAATTTCTCGTCAAGCCAGATGCCAAGATATTTATATTCAGAAACTCTCTCAATATTACAACTATTTGCAGTGGATATAAATATACTATCATAATCAGTGCTTCTGGCCCTAGTAAACAACATGAATTTTGTTTTGCTTGCATTAAGAACCAGCTTAAGCTTAACAAGAGCCTCCTGAAGGGCATTAAAAGCATGCTGCAGTTTCTCAATGGCAAGCTGAGCAGAATCAGCAATACAATATACAATAGTATCGTCTGCGTATAGATGGACTTGACAATCATTTAGTGAGGAAACAATATTATTAATGTAAATGGTGAAAAGGATAGGGCCCAGAACTGATCCCTGCGGAACCCCCTTTGACACCGGCAGGAACCCAGACTGGGTGCTCCCAGACTTCACACACTGAAATCTCCCATACAAATAATTATGAAACCAATCACAAGCTTTACCATCTAAACCAATGCTGCACAGCTTCTGTAAAAGCAAAGCGTGATCGACTGTGTCGAAGGCTTTAGACAGATCTACAAAAAGGGTAGCACAGTGTTTCTTACTGTCTAGAGCAGACATAATAGTGTTTGTAACTAGCGTAACAGCTGAGATAGTGCTATGCTTGGCTCTAAATCCGGATTGATGTGGGCTTAGAACTGAATGACTAGAAAGAAATACTTTGAGTTGATTATTTGCCAGAGATTCCAGAATTTTAGCTAGGCATGGTAATTTGGAGATTGGTCTATAATTGTTTAGATTATTTCTATCACCTCCTTTGTGCAGTGGAAATACATGTGCCAATTTCCAGAGACTAGGGAATATGCCAGTTGAAATAGAAAGATTGAATATGTGTGATAACTGCTCTGCAATGAATGGAGCAGCCATTTTTAGAAAAAAAGGATCTAATTTATCCTCTCCAGTAGCGCTCCTGGGATCAATGGTTTGCAAGGTCTCAAAAACAACACTAGCAGAGAAGGGCTGAAAGGAAAACTGAAAGGCCTGGTTCGTAGTATATACACAATCATCACTGATAAGAGGGGGTGCTGTATATTCCTTTTCGAATAAATGCCCAGCCTCGGCAAAGTGCTTGTTGAAAGCTAGGCAAACCTCATTAAGATCAGAGATCAAACAGTCACCAGAATCAATGTGTGAAGGTAGGGAAGTAGTGGGTCTGTTTTTGATGGAGTTCACTGCCTTCCAGAATTTAGCCGGGTTAGCATAGGAGCAGGTAATTAGATCTAGGTAATATTTGGATTTGGCTACTCTTACCGAAGATGTGAATCTATTCCTGATTTGCCTGAAAGCTTCCCAATGTGAAGGGTCAGCGGAGTGTCTGGCAAGAGACCAGGCTCTATTCCTTTCTTTGAAAAAGGCTGCTAGCTCAGGTGAAAACCAGGGGGTGACTCTATCTTTAATCCTAAGTTTTTTCAGTGGAGCATGTCTGTCAATGACAGAAAGAAGAGTCTTTGTGAAGAAATCCAGAGCCAGGTCGACATCAGTAATCTCAGATGTGTATTGTATATTACTATGGGAAACGTCAGATAAAAAGGCTTGCTCATTAAAATGTCTTAGATTTCTCCTTATAACCTTGTGAGATTTTGTTTTCATTAGCCGAGTACTTCTAATGCAGCCAACAGGGCAATGATCACTGATTCCAAGCTCAAAGACACCACAGGCAGTGATATTATCAACCCTATTAGAAAAAATAAGGTCAATTAGGGTAGATTTTGAGCTGTCTTTCAGATTTGGCCTAGTGGATTCTGTTATTAGTTGGAATAAGTTAAGGCCAGCACTAACCTCCTTGAAATGATTGGAAGTATCATTCAGCCAGTTCAAGTTAAAATCACCCATAACAATCAATTCAGCATCGGAATAATGGGACAGTAGATCCGCTATTGCATCAATGGAGCCTAACTCAGCAGATGGGGGTCTATAGACCCCAACCACAATTACTGAGTTAGGCCCCAGCTGAACCTTCAGTGCAAGGAATTCAAAATTTCTTGGAATTGTGACAGCTTTTAAGATTGTTACAGAGAAACCTGTTTTAACATATATACTCACCCCTCCTCCCCTACCAGTTCTATCCACTCTGTATAAGTTGTAACCCGTTAGAGCAACATCTGAGTCACTGATGCTATTTTTAAGCCAAGTTTCACTTAAAACCAGTATATCCAGGTCAGTCTGCATGGCTAGTATATTTACATGATCTAATTTCTGAAGTAAACTTCTAATATTTAAGTGAATAATTCCTAATCCTTTTCTGTTTCTAAAGGTAGTTGGATTAAATAGAGTGGGAACAGAGCTGGTGATAGGAGGCTGAAGGGGAATTGTAATTAAATTGGAAACAGTAACAGCACGGATTGGATAATGAGTGGGATATCTAACAGAGATTCGGGTAGGAATGATGGGAGGAGAGATATACTGATGAACATTAAGTTTAAGGAAACGAGAGTAGGGAGAGCCAGTGGTACAGACCGGAGGAGAACAAAAGGCCACTGAGGACGAAGGAAAAAATTGCACTCCTAACAGATAGGGGGTGCTAGTACTGGAAACAGTGGCCTGGGGTAAAACCTGAGAAGAAGAGGGGAGTTCGGGGGTGTGTGTAGGAGAGGTAAACAGTCAGTCACGTGGAGAGGACTGTACAGCGTGCTGCAAGTTAGCCGCTAGCATTCGGCTACCCTGCCTGATAATGACCTCTGCAAAAACAATGCCCAACAATGCCCAGTTAAAGCCCAACATCTGGCCACCATGCTCCGTCAACTCAGAGACAGTTTAATTGGCTCCACCCTTCTTGCATATGCAGACTTCATGGCTGCTTGGCCACAGAATCATTTGTGTTCTGCCTTTATCTCCAGGCTTGGGAGCTGATTAGCTGCAGCAGAAGAGCTGTGTTAGGTCATAGCTAAGGACCACTATGTGGGAAACTGAAGAGCAAATAGATAGAGGGGGCGGAGTTACTGCACTCTGAGCTCCGAATAAACTAAAGACTTCTCAAGAAACTGCTGCACTTCCTGTTCCAACTTCCCACAGTGCCTCCAGCCTGGTCTGCGGTTTTGCCAACGCCGCTGTACGCTCTGGCTTCCAGGCTATGGCTTCTCCCCCCGTCTGCCACCAGATAAGCCCCTCGTCCAGGTTACAAGCACAATCAATCACAACACTGACACCACACAAAGGTGCTGTACCGAAGGTTAAAAGTATCTCGAGACACAACACAGACCTGGCCACCAAGAATAAACCAAAATAAAATTAACTGGCACACAAGGAATCTCCCCCCCCCCGTCCCACCCCCCTGGGGGAATCTCTTTCTCCTCACTGATCCTACATGCCCCTTTAATTTTATACCCATTCTGCTCAACTAATTCTCTCAATGAACACCAGAGATCTCCCACCGCTCTGGCAGTCTACAAATGATTCTGTTCTGCCATAAGCATTCCACATGTGCGCCCAACCCCCATTACTCCCGTAGTTCCGGCCCAATAAATTTAGGAGACAGTGCTACGCCTGACGTACAGACACTCACTTATTTCGTGGCATTTCTGTTGACCTGCTGAAAGGCAGAAGCGGTGAACAAAAGTCTGGTTATGTCCCAGAGAAAGACTGGCATTTCCCCACATTCACTGAAATGGGATGTTAGTGGGAGTTTACTGACACCTATTGGTGAAAATATGCAAGCCTTTCACAACACAGACACGCACCTGACAGCATCTACCATTGCCAGACATAATGGATTTGAATGTTGCTACAACTACCCCAATCTCATACTCTGTTGCACCAATATCCAATTACCTATGTTCTCACCTAATCCATTCGCAAAATTAAAAAATCATCAAACAGTCATGTGAGAACTAAATTCTCTTTTATTGTGACAGCTTTGGGAATTAATGCATGTGGGGAAGTGAAGGTTTTGTGTAACCTCTCAGATGTAGGAGATCTGCTGATGGTCAGATGTTTGTAGTACCTGACCCTGCAAGTGAGAGAATCACCTGTGGCCAGTGACCATTCCACCACTGTCTGCGTTAATGTGTGGCTTTTGGCTTGTTACTACACCCTCCCACAAGACAGAAACAAAAGGTATGAGAGCAAGTGAAGGCCACTAAACTAACAAATGAACCACACTGATTAATAAACTTAACTTAGACAATAACTTCATACCAACCTCTCTTAGTTTTAATGTTTAAGTCTCTATACCGGAGTGAGATATCCTGCAGGGGGTTAATGCTGATGCTGTACTCATCTGTGACCAGGCGAGGTCAGCAGAGGCCATGTTTCACGGTCAGCCAAAACAGCCAATTTAAAAAATGGGCAAGATCAAGTCTGAGCCTCCCAATACACAGCAAGTAAAGTAAAAAGACTGAAACAGTGATGATAAAATGGTTTATACTAGCCTGGTATCAACAGTTAAAGACGGGCTAAATAGGAATCTGTTAAAGCAAATAATCATAGAGTATGTACAGATTATTTCCTGAGGTACTAAATAAGCTGAAAACATTAACAGCCCGTGTTTATTAAAATGAGGTGCAGAAGATTGAGGTTATCCATCCAGCCCTCCAGGTAGTGACATAACAGGGGTTTTGACCAGGAGAGGTTCAGCTCTGGAGAATAATGCAGTGTGAATATTCCCTTTCCTCTGACATTATGCTTAAATCACCCAATCCTCCTGCTGTTTTTCTCATCTGTGTCACTCCCTGGGGCTCCTGCCTATTCCCTCCCTCCTTTATTATGTTCATTTCCTCTTCTTATTTCTTCTCTTCTTCCACTTCCCTCTGGATCTTATCTGATGTCTCTCTCATGGTGCTGGAGCCTCCTCTGTTCCTCTCCTCCTCCATGCTGTCAGTCGTCTGCAGGAGCTGTGTGATCTGAGTGTGGTCAGCCCTGTTCGTATTGCTTAACATGCGACGTCCGCCATGACACTGACCAATGAGCACCTGAAGCTCACAGCCATGCTGCACAAACGTCTCTAAACATCTCCTTTCCCATCTGTGTCCATGTGTGAGCAATAACTGCTCTCACATACCATTGTTTTACTGAATTTCACTCGCTTTGTTGCCATGTACAATGAAACTCCAAAAAAAGCGTAAAATTATTTCATTGATTGATAAAATTTTTAATAGCAGGAGTCACAAATACAGAATTATTGGACTGATCTCAGTAGTTTGGTAAATGTAGTGAATGTATTGACTACACTATTGACAGTTTTCTGGTATTTAAAACAGAAATGTAAACCATCTCAGCAGTAAAGGGCTTTGATTGTGTTGTCCAGGTGCGGGGTTCGTATGCCTGCCATGGTGTGAGTGTGGTCTTAACCACAGGAGGCCGGATGGATGTGAATGCCTCCTTAAGGGTCTCTAAACAGCACAAACAATCATTTAATAATCTAGGAGGCCTTCTTCATGTGGTGCTCCAGATATTTCTCCCGAGACATGGCCATCCGTCTCTTCGGCTCAAGGACATCGCTTGCTGCTTTTGTTTTGAATATGAGGGAAAAGAGGGGTGATTAATGTTCTGTCATGATACCGATTAAAAAAACAACTGATAGTGTCCTTCTTACCAAGTTTCTCCTGTTTGTTCTGAAGAACTGCAACCTGGAGAAAGACAAGTTTCAGTCAGAAAAAGATCTGACAGGTGAGGCAAGTATTCATTGCCAGAACGCGCACACACACACACACACACACCTTCCTGCCGACCTCCATTTCAGACTCTCACCTCAGGCTCCTCGATTTGACGCTGCAGCTCAGACACCAGTTTTAGAGAGTCCCTGTACTTGACCTCATAGTCACATATCTGCAATGGAACAGGAGAACATGGAGATTAAAGGTGTTCCAAAGACCCACACATATGGATGCAATCCTATAACAGGAGGCAGACCTGACTGTAGAGAGGGTAGAGTGGAGCATTGGTACTCGCTGGATATGCTCACCTGGGTCTGGTGCAGCTGCTCAGTCTTGAACAGCTTAAGGAGCAGAGCCTGGATCTCCTCCTTCACAAACTGCTCGTGCTCGCTCCTCTCCTCAATCACTCTTTCCAGCTTCGCTCTCCAGTCCTGCTCAAGCTGCCCCAGCTTCCTGCAGCACGGAGCACACCAGCTTCAGTCTTACACTGTGCTGGAGCCAGCAGTAACTCATTTGTTTTTATAAACCGGCTCACAGCACATGGAGGTATGCACCATGTGACACTCATCTATCCAGTACAGGATTCCAGCACGTTAAAAAATAATCAAAGGCTTCATCATTCAAATACAATTTAAGCTTTTGTTAAGTGTGTGTCCATTGTTAGATTCAGTCACTTCTAAAATTAGCATCAATATTATTACCTTTCCTCTCCAATGACTGTTACTTGGAATAAGACACAAGCCCCGAAATGGGTGGAGTTATTATGAGTTATTAACAACTGATAAAATTGATCCAGTCAAAGTGGTCTGCTATGGAGACCAAACTTTATAGATTGGTTCATATCAATGTCAATTGACTAACAGCACACGGTAGTCCCACCTATAATGGAGTTCATGAAGCCTCACTCTCTCATTGCCATGGTTACCTTATTTAGATGTCATATCTGGTTTCCCATAACAGAATCTTGCTCGGTACTCACTGCTGTAGAGCCATCTCTTTCTCTTGAAATGTCTTCTTAAATTCCTCCTGCTCCAGATCGGCACTTTATGTTCTGTTCTCTCTCTCCTCCAGCATCAAGTAAAGTGCATCTCTCTCTTCACACATATTCATGCATCTCCTTTGCAGCTCTCTGACACTTGCCTTTATAAAATATCAAATGGTGAAAATACACATTTCTAATATAAGCTGTTGCACAAACAGCAGTGCACTACTTCACCCATAGATTCCATTGAAGATTCACATCCTGGAAGTAACTGAAATTAATCACACTCATCTACAGTATGACAGTAAGAAAGCATTCTTTTGATTCTTCTAATTTTTTCTTTAGTGTCTCCAATCTAAAATGGACAAACACATGGATTATGACAAATACAAACTCTCCTGAGGCATATACTTTACATGTCGATAAAATTCATCTGAAGCTTACTTTTTTATTCAGGGCTGAAATTTTCATATGACTCTCATCGATTTTTTGATCAAACTGCTCCAAAAGTTCCTTGTTGGTCACTAAGAAATCAAAATAGAAAGGAAGAAAGAGACTACATGAGATTCTAGCACATGATAATCTGGCCCTATGATCTACATAAAAGATGCTAGAGAAGGAAATAGACGGTAGTTAATCAAACAATATAATAAAATAAATAAACTCACCTTGATTGGTCCTGCTTTTAAGCTGGAAAATATAATAGAATGGAGGTATCAGAATAAGATATTTTGCTTAATTAAACTTTTCAAAAGTCAAGCAGGCAGAGTATCTTGGTCAATAGAAGGTACAGTCTTTATACAATACAATGTGTGTTGAAAACTGTGAGACACTTAGCACTGACAATAATGAAAGAAATGCATACTCTTTTTCTCATGAGCACATCCAAAGCCGGTGTCATGGACATGACCATCTTTGCTGTCTGATGGAACACAGAGCCTGGCTGCCATTTCTGTGGCAGGATGTTGATGATCTGAACAGAAACAATCGGGGTTGAAGGTCAAAGGTCACTGGAGTTGTTCATTTTCTGATGTTTCTGATCACATGCAGTCCTATCTTATACGAGAATTCCTGAACACACAACAGCAGAAAGCACAGTGTAAAAAGTAAAGATGTTACCGTTTCTGAATATGCTCGAACGTGCAGCTCAGCTTGAAGGAGTATGCTGGCGATGAACTTCAGTGAGGAGACACTGTCCTTCATCTAATTGATTTTATTGAATGAGGCCTCTCCTGAATCCAAAGAATATGATGATTATTTTAGGGATTTCAACATAACCGCATGACAGGATGTTCTCCTCACCACTGAAGAATGAATGGGCATCTTAACAGCAGTAGCAGGAAGCAGGTACCTGTCGATGGGCGGTCTGATGAAAGACAGATATCCAGCAAACGGGCCAATGTCCAGGTGCATTTTGGGTGTTTCTATACGAAGTAACACTGTGCTTTTCCTGGTGCTGGTAGCAGAATCCATTTCCTGAAGAAAAAAAAACAGATACTTATGAATGAATGAACGGCAGGTTGTGTAAATATACATAATTGAACCTCATTCAGTAATTCAGAAGCAGGTCCAGCCTCCAGGATTGGGGTCTCCACCCATAAAATGTCAGAACAAAATGGGTGGAGACCCCAATCCTGGAGGCTGGACTTGCTTCTGAATTACTGAATGAAGTTCAATTATGTACACACATTTTAACTGTAGTCATTCATGAGCTCATGAATATATTTGACTATTCATGAGCTAAAGACTGTCCCTGGGTAACTTAATTAAACATTTTCCAATACTTTCGATTTTTAAATAAACTGAAAGATGAACACAATCTGTATATAAAAAAGCGCACTCATGAACTAACGGCTGGATTCTGGAAACGCGTTTAAATATAAAACCAGCGCAGAACCTGTTCGTTCGAATTCGAATTATGACCCAATGCAGTTTATGAGTTGTCAAAAGCGTCACAGAGGGATCCACAAGTTGCTGAGATTGCCTACTTGCCTTCATACATGAATACTTGTTTGTTTTTTAAAAATAAAATATAACATTTTGTCGTAATTCAGATTTGAACAGCAGGTTACGCAACGAGAAACATGGCCGACCTGCCTGTAGCCAGGTCTACAAATGTTTCATTGCCCATTATGAAAATCAGAGGATTTGTTTTACTTATTTTATGGTTCTGTTAACAGAGATACAGTCACATAAACCCTTTACTAAAACAGGAACCGGGTCTGAACTATATATATATACAGACCCACTCTGAATCCCTAGGAATCCAGCGAGTGAGGTCACAACCTCCCCAGGAGGAAGAAAAGACACTCGGGGGAACAAATACGGGGACCAAATCTCGGGTCATAATGAATAAAAAATAAAAATTAAAAAATAAATTAATAGGTGGCAATTCACTAAGAAGGCATAGATGCTCATTTATAACTAATAAGTGTAATGTTACCCTACAAAACAATTGTTATACTGTGATGAATGCAAGTACCGTTAGACAGATAACTTATCTTTACACAGCTGAACCTGTAACATTATTCTAAAGGAAATATAAAGAAAAAAAAGTAGGTTAGGGGAGCCATGGTGGAATCTGTGGGGCTGAGTCTACAGTATACAGTGGAAGATGGGCAGGGTTTCTGCTGTCCTGACTACAGTGGGAAGATGAGCTGGGTTTCTGCTGTTCTGACTGCAGGACTGCAGTGGGAAGATGGGCAAGGCTTCTGCTGTCCTGACTGCAGTGGGAAGATGGGAAGGGTTTCTCAGGTCTTGACAGCAGTCAGAAACTCATTCCACCACCAGGGGTCAGAGCAGACTGGAGATGTGACCTGGAAGATAGAGTATGAGAGGAGATAACAGAAACAAGAGACTTGGTAAAGAGAGAGAAGAGGAGATGAAGCAGAAATAGAGATGGGGGAGGGGTACTGAGTTGGGAATGGGGGAGGGTTGTCTGGGAAGAGGATTGACTAATGTGCTTGAAGACTCCTTCTTGAAGGATTTGTAAATATCAGCAACCTTCCTGTAAAAGAAGTAGCAAAGTTGGACATATGGTACCCCCACCCAGCGAGGAAGATGATGAGGGAGGCAAAGAAGAGCCCATGGATCACAATTTAAATTTAGTTGCTTTTTGAGATCACCAAGTCTCATATTCAACCATTCAATCACACCGTCATACCAACAGGCTCTTAGGAAATGCTGCACAAACAAAGGCCTTAGTGAGAGCAATTGTGTAAATCAATTGTCTGGTTTGACCAAAATTGAGCCTTTTGGTCATGAACAGAAACTTGGCAAAGTAAGGGTCAACTGCTTCCAAAATCATACTGCAACCACACAATATCTGCAACTTTTAAGGTCTCAGGAAACCCTAAACTTTATAATGTAACTCTGTTTGAATGCTAAATGATGTATAGAATATTATTTACAGAAATATTATTCACAAATTGATCATGTTTGCTGAGGTGTAATTTGCAATAGAAATTTGCATCACTCTAGCATGCCCAGCTGAACTACGCTGAGCTGAAGAAAGCTGTGAAAGTTACACATTTAACTGTGACACTGAGAAGCTCTCAGAGCGGCTGCCATCCCCTCTGAAATCGCAGAGTATCCTAACCCAAACACAGCTGCAGGAAGCTGCAACGGTTACCATGTGCGTCTGCATTTTAGTGCCATGCTCCTCTCTCCTCTGCTCGAGATATAGATGGAGCTGCAGGTTGGAGACGCTCACATGGTTTCTGTACTCTGATCACGTGCTCATGAAGGGAAGCTAATGAGCCGCAGCGTCCACTATATTTGTACTTTAATATTTTTTTTAGAAGAGGTAATCAGAGGTAAGTATGACATGCCTGTGTATTTTATAAACAATTCTGCAGATTTCCTCCTGTGAGTGGCAGGAAAATAACAGTGTGTGCATACGCCAGAGCGCATGTGTGATGCAGCACTTTCTTCCTCTGGAGAAATGTGAAAGTCCGTATGTTTGTGTTTATAGTCAGGTAAACAGCTAGGTGTCCATTCCTTGTCAGGGAGCTTATAAAAAATAAAGGTTATCTCAATCAGTTATTATTTAAGTGTGTTATATCAACGTTTATTGTGTTGTATACATTTTATTGATTCCTATTAGAAATGTTTCATAACATGCATTAATGATTGCAACACTGTTTCAATCCAGAGGTCTCCTGTACACGAGCATTATACATCAGCCCTGAACCAGGAGAAAGATCACAAGTGCAGCTCTGGTGAATCAGAACCTCAGATATATTATACAGATCCTGCACTCTAAAGGCACGACTGCTTCATTCCCAAAACTCACTGAGTGTCCCCATAACTGCACCCCCAATCAGGATTTCCCCTCCTGCAAGCTGAGAAGCATCACATTGAAAAATAATCCTGAGCTCTCAAACGTTCTTCATTCCACATGAGCACACTGATCCAGCTTCTGTGTGAAGGTTTTATAAGACGACTTCCACATTCTCTTCAGTGTATTTTACAGCTGCTTCATTAGGCGACCCTGCACATCAACAAACGTGTATAAACACAACAGAGGGAGAGAACTGTGAGTGAGAATGAACAGTGTTGCAGCCTGAAACCTGAAACACACGTTGTTTTTAGATGTGTTCCCCTGTAAAAATGACATCACCTGGTTTCCTGCACCATTTCACACACAGTATAATGGAGGCCAGCAGGAGAGGAGCAGCTCCCAGACCAAACACCAGTCTACCTGTGGAGAGACACAGAGATGAGGGATATATGGAGGATATAAACCTGTGCATATACAAGAATATATGGTGTGACAGGGTGGTAATCAGAACCCATGAAGTGGTTAATATCTCTTATACTATGGCTACAACTAAAATGCATGGAAAAATTTAAATAAAAAGGTATTTTTAAAGACATTTTATTAATTACAAAACTAACCCCATTATGTACACATCTGCCACGTCACTAAATATGGTTTCTTTGGTAATGATAAACCAGTGTTTCTCTTTTCATATGTATGCAGAGTAGTCTCACTATCAGCCATCAAAAATATTAGAAAAGAGAAAAGACATTAAACAATGAAAAACAAAGTTCACAAGTAGTCATGATGCATTTAGCAACTGGTATAGTGGGAAGACAGTCAGCTGTATCGTATATTCTCATATACATAACTACGATACTTTAATATCTCCAAGCTTAATAAATGCTGCACCCCTGACCACATAAATGTGAAATGTGTTCAAACTGAAATATTTTCTGGATAAAAAAACGCTTTCTATCTACTTTCTATCTATCTTTTTAATAACGTGGTGTTAAGTTTCCTTTAATTTCAGTATTTCGAAGTCAACAAATTTAAAGTCTTCGTGTAGTGATTTGACACCATAATGAGGCAAAATTACCCACATTGCCATGCCTATACACAAACACGAATAAAACGATTGGTTGACATGGCTGTCAACCAATCGGAATTAAATATTTGTCCAAGCCATAGTATAAATTGTTATACTGTTTGTTGCTCCTATGTATGGTAAGTGAATGGAAAGTAATGTAAATATTTTAAGGATAAAGTTTTATATATAATTTGAAAGCCTACATGAGACTCACCTGCAACAGTCAGAGTGATGGAGTCGCTGCGCTGTGATGTCACATTTCTCCCCTCCAGCCTCCCCTCACACCAGTACTGCCCCTGGTCAGACCCAGCAGCACCAGGGATGTGAGTCTGTTACGTTACACTGTGGACCAGCAGACTTAGACACAGCCATCTGGGCCTGGTCTTTGTACCAGGAATATGTCCAGTTGCTGTAGGAGTCCACCTCACACCTCAGGGTGATGGTCTCTCCATTGTACAGTGGGTGCCATTTTGGCTCTACAGTCAGAGTGGCTTTAGGCAGGGCTGTGGAAAGGAGACAGACTGGATCACAGTTTCCTCTGTCAGAATGTAGGTGTGACTGAGGAGGAAACAGTTGCGCATAAACTGCAAGGAAAAAGATCTATGGCAGAAATATAAAATTTCTTTGACTTAATAGGTGGTCCTGCACAATATTCCATAAATATTAAAATTTTAAGCATTTCACCCAAAATAAATGATATATGTGAAATAATAAACCACATATTTTTATTCTCTATAGTGTGAGCAAAAGTTGAGTTTCATTAAAATTAGGATAATTATACAAAGCCTCCAGCACTGCTGAATTCATCAGAATGCCAATAACATAATGGTGTGGAATGTTATTGTGACACACATTAGGCCCCATAATAACTGACCATCATTTGAGTGCCGGAGCATACTTAAGCATTGAATCTGACCATGTGCATCCCTTTATTACTACAGTCTTCCTGTATTCAAGTGGATACTTCCAGCAGGTAATGCGTCTTTTCACAAAGCACACGTCACCTCTAGCTGCTTCCACAAACAAGATGATGACTTAATTTTATTCCAATGACATGCACATTCCCCAGATCTGAATCCAATAGAGCATGTGACATATCCAAATTGAAAGCCTACCTGAGACTCACCTGCAACAGTGATGGAGATAGTCGCTGCGCTGTGATGTCACTTTTTTTTCTCCCCTCCAGCCTCCCTCACACCAGTACTGCCCCTGGTCCGACCCAGCAGCACCAGGGATGGTGAGTCTGTTACCAGTTACACTGTGACCAGCAGTCTGAGCCACAGCCATCTGGTGCTGGTCTTTGTACCAGGAATATATCAAGTTGCTGTAGGATTCCACCTCACAACTGCAGGGTGACGGTCTCTCTCTCCATTGTACAGTGGGCGCATTTTGGCTCTACAGTCAGAGTGGCTTTAGGAGGGCTGTGGAAAGGAGACGGGGACTGGGTCACATTTCTTCTGTCAGTAATATAGAAGTGACTGAGGAGGCGGAACAGTTGTGTATGAAATGCAAGGCGAAAAGACACCATGGCAGAAGAAAGATTAATTATCTTTGAATCATCCATAGGTGGTCCTGAGCAATTTTCGTAAAATATCAATATTTGAAGCATAACTTCAAAAGTAAAATTATATATGTGAAATCATTCACAGAAAATTTTATTCTCTATAGTGTGAGCATAGTGTGAATATCATTGAAATTAGGGATAATTATACAACAACCTCTAGCACTGTTGAATTCATAAGAATCACAATAACATGTCTGAAATTTACAGAGAGTGGTGCAATAAACAATGAAATCCCGTGAGTGGCAGGTTCTGTGGGTGAAAACACCTTAGTAATGAGAGCGTCGGAGTAAAATGGGCAGACTCAGTCAAGCTAGCAGAAAAGGCCACAAATGGTCAAAAAACAGCTATTTACAACAGTGCTGCGCAGAAGGTAAGGACATCTCTGACCAAAACTAAACAATTGAAGAATGGATAAATGTCTGGTCTGACGAATCATCAAAAAGTACAATTATATATGTGAATCATTTACAGAATATTTTTATTCTCTATAGTGTGAGTATAAGTTGAAGATCATTGAAATTAGGATAAATATACAAAGCCTCTAGCACTGCTGAATTCAAAGAATCCCAATAAATGTTCTTCTGAAATTACAGAGAGTGGCGCAATAACAATGAAATCCAGT
>CM045884.1:59296683-59312880 GCA_025169545.1 Anguilla japonica
AACTGAACAAAATATAAACACAACACTATTTTTTCAGCCATTTTTAATGCGTTTAAATAATACTTCAAAGATTTGTTCTGTGTGCACAAAGATCTTATTTCTTTCAAATTTTGCCCACAAATTTGTTTATATCACTGTTAGCTAGCATTTCTCCTTTGTCAAGATAATCCATCTCCTGCACAGGTGTGGCATATCAAGATGCTGATTAAAAGCCATGATCACTACACAGGTGTTCCTTATGATGGGGTCAATAAAAAGCCACCCTAAAATGTTGAATGTTTTGTTGTTCAACACCATGTGACAGATGCCTCAAGAGTTAAGAGATCATGCAATTGGCATGCTGACTGCAGGAATGTCCTGTAGAGCTGTTGCCAGAATAATGAGTGTTCATTTCTCTACCATAAGCCTCATGTCAGAGATTTTGTAAGTTCGTCCAACAGGGCTCACAACCACACACCACGCCAGACCAGAACCGCCACATCTGACATCTTCACCTGCGGGATCATCTGATGCCAGCCACACGGACAACTGATGAAACAGTTGGTTTACACAACTGTAGAATTTCTGCACAAACTGTCAGAAATCACCTCAGGGAAGCTCAACTGCATGCTTGAGGTCCTCACCGGGGTCTTGATTTATCTGCAGTTCGGCGTCACAATCAACGTGAGTGGGCAAGAGCTCACCTTTGATGGCCACTGGCACACTGGAGAACGGTCCTCTTCAGTGATGAATCACAGTTTCAGCTGTACAGGGCAGATGGCAGGCAGCGTGTATGGCGTCGGGTGGGTGAGCAGTTTGCTGATGCCAACGTTGTGAACAGAGTGGCCCATGGTGGTGGTGGGGTGTTGGTATGGGCAGGCATATCCTATGGGCAGAGAACTCGAGTGCATTTTATCCATGGCAATTTGAATCCACAGATATCATGATGAGGTCCTGAGGCCCATTGCTGTGCCATTCATCCACCGCCATCACCTCATGTTTCAGCATGACAATGCACTGCCGCATGTTTCAAGGATCTGTACACAATTCCTCAAAGCTGAAAATGTCCCAGTTCTTCCATGGCCTGCATACTCACCAGACATGTCACCCATTGAGCATGTTTAGATTTCTCTGGACCGGCGCATATGACAGCATGTTCCAGTTCCCACCAATATCCAACAACTTCGTACAGCTATTGAAGAGGAGTGGGACAATATTCCACAGGCTACAATCAACAATTTGATCAATTCAATGCGAAGGAGATGTGTTGCGTTGCATGAGGCAAATGGTGGTCACACAAGATACTGATTGGTATTCTGTTCATTTCATAGTATCTTCTTTTTTGGGGAATCTGTGACTAACAAATGCATATCTGTATCCCCAATCACATGAAATCAATAGATAAATGCTTAATATGAACCTATTTCAGTTGACTGATTTACGTTTATTACCTTTGAACTCAGTAAAATCTTCTAAATTGATAAGTGTTGCATTTACATTTTTTTGCAAAAGACAACCGCACACCCCCTAACCAACAGTGTTCTCAAGAGACTATCTCGCTCACCTAGGCCCGCTCCGTATCAAGGTTATCACTTTTTCTCTGCCTCTTAAGCTCTCTATCTTCGTCTGTTTCCTCTGTCTCTTGCTCTCACATGGTTCTTTTAATTTTTTCAAGTTATCCTCTCTCTCTCTACTCTTGGTTCTTTTTTCAATCTCGTCCTGCTCTTCGAGTCTCTCGGCCGATTCTTCGGTCCTCCTCTCGTCCCCGCCTCCATGCTTCTCGGTCGCCGTTCTCTGTCTCCCGTCTACATTTGCGGTAAATATGACATTACACTGACAGGCATTTGGCAGACAGCTTCTATGCAACGACGCTTTACCGTCGCTAAGTACGGTATGCTACAATATGCAATCAAATAGTTGCCGGTTAAATGCTGCAGACGTATACCTTAGAGGAGCATGGACTGCCTCACGCAGATGAGGCGAGTGACTATCGCTCAGCATCCTGGTTGGCGTGTCGGACACTAGCTCGTGTCCAGAGTAAACTGGCACACTGCTTGGATAGCGTAGCCGTATACTCCCATGGCCAATCAAACCCATCCATGCCCTTACCTTGGGCCCACTGCCCCGCTCCAAAACCAGTACTGGTCGACTGGCCTGAGGCCGGTCCACTTTCAATCCCAGGGTCCCACATGTTCCATATCTGCTGACAGAGACAATTTGGAGGCCTATCCTAATCCCAGCATGGCATCACACTGTCCCCCAGCTAGCTGCCATGTTACTATGGTCACATAGCGCTCTCCCCTCGGACCAGAACAGGCTGATCAGGGTCCGTCAGCCAGCCTGGGACCTCAGTGTAACCCTAATACAACGACAGCACAGTGGGTTGAGCATCCTGACCAACACTGAGATATAGAAGGAAACTTATGGAAAAAGAAAAAAATAATAAGCACAAACACACAGGTTACCAAACACCCCCATACAACACACGAAACGACAAACAGTAAATACACATGCACAAACTGAGACGATGACATGCACAGAAACATAATCATAATGAGATCACAGACAACTCCTCAAACAACATGACACTGAGAGATCATGGTCAATTTCACCACAGATTAATAAACTCATACAGGACACTGGGGAGAATGGGGTCATGCGCAACGGCCAGAGAGCACAGTATTATAAACTTCGTCGCTTACAGGAGGCTAGTAGGGGGAGATTCTATCGGCGAAATGCGCAATCGGCACGACAAGAGTATATTCACACAGACAGTCCTGTGAGACGCAAGGACAAAACTCCACAAGATGAACTTCTACTACGATCCCAGCCCCTATAGTTTTCACTGCATTTTTTTACAAGATTATATATGCTCACAATATTCACAAACAATACAGCCCCTATCACTTTATAGTCTCATGAATAAAGATATAGGGTAATCATACATATAAATGGCTAATACAATCTGTATAGGAATGGACGCCTAACCAATATCACTAAAACAGCTCATAGTGCATAGAAGACTCTTACCATAACACACCAACCCCACATTGTTTCGATGGGAGCAGGACTGATTTTGTGAGGGTGCTGTGGGACAGAAGTAAATCTGAGATTCATTGCCTGTACACTGAATCTCCTCTGCCCACACCTGGCCCTCCCCCGGCCAAATGCAGCTGCACCCCCGTAGCTCTTTTAAGGAGCTCCACAGCCCAGTTTCTCTGCACACAACCTATGCATCCTCTGGTCAAAGTTACCATCATCACACACTGTGCCCCAGGAGCTCCCATGATGCCCCTCTACTCTCCCCCAGAGCACAGGTCTGCCCACCCCACCAGGCCTGACATTGCCTAGAAGTAAACAGGGAATAAGGAAAGAATCATCAGCAATGACTGGCACCTTATTCAGAGACAACCTTCAGTACGCCATAAGAAACACAGAATTGCACAGCTACTAAAATGGAAGTACAAACAGTATGAGAGGTAACCAATCACATGAAAACTGCAGTGTGAGTCTGTGAGAGGAGCCAATCACATGTAAAACCGCAATTTGAGCCAAGCCAATCACTGTAAACTGTAGTGCAAGATGAGTCCCAATCACAAGCTAACTTCAGTGACAGACTTAGGATAAATTAATAACATTAGCAGGAACATAAACATTGACTACAGAACCAGAGCAAGTACATGAGAACGGAAGTATGAGATTCTGTTGTGGCTGTAAATTGTGGATTAGTTTTAGTGAATGGAACAATGCACACATTCCCTTTTTTAATTTGAAAATGTAATACTAAGTTTTATTCCATGTATGTTAATAATACATTTGTTTTATGAAAATGAATATCTCCTCATTTCAATCCAATTTGCTGCATTGCATAAAAGCATTGCAAAGAGCTGAATATAGTCATTCCTACCTGAGGAAGACCACTCCGGCAACCAATGAAATGCGAACAGTAACGTTTCACATCCATGCAAATAAAATGCACTCTTTCAGATGTGGATTCTGATCCCTGGCAGTACAACCTATAACATCCTCCATATTTCTTTTCTTCATAATCTGGTCACAGTGTGTTCAAGTTCTGGTGCATCCTACAGCATCTCCGCACGGTCTAGCGCTCTACACACCACGCCAGCATCTGTCATAGTCCCCAGAATCTGCCCCTCACGCAACACCGTCCCCCACACTCCTCGATGGTAACCTCCACTAATCCCAGAACAGCGGGCTGCTACCATTCGCCAGCCTCACAATCCTGACAATACCTGAGAGAGAGAGCAGAGAGAAAGAGATCAAGTATGAGAATGAGAAACTGTGTGAAGATGGGGTGTGGGTGATCTTATAGCAAAACCAGAAAAATTTAAATGCAAAAATAATTTTAAAATCCATGGATAAAGTAGTACCCTGCGTTTATACAATGTTCTATGTTTAAGGTCAAATGCACTGGGTTAAAGGGCCTACTATGCAGGATTTTTTAGCCTGTGCTTACAATCAGGAGTCACACACGGTGCCCCCAGGAGCTCCCATGATGCACCTCTAAACCTCTACCAGGGTGTTAACCACCATATTGACACTGTGGATTCAAAAGATAGGGCTCAGACAGCAAGAGCTGGAAAACCCCTCCCCATCACTGTCTGCAGGAACACAGTCACACCACAAGGGTATGCTCTATCACGCATGCTTTGTACACTGTACACCAGTGACATGAGCTCTGCCAGTGAGGGCCAGTCACATGAATAAGCAGATGATGCTCGAGTGACAGCACTCATCTCCAGGGAGAAGCCCCCACAGACTGCAGGTGCACACTTTGGCCACAAGGTGGGGAAAAATGATTTGCTTATAAAGTTTACTAAATAAATATGTATTTTGAATTTCTCCATTTTAGAGGGGATTTACAGCCCTGAAAATAGGAATTGCGAATATTGAGATGGTTTTTAAAAACCTGGGATTTGACATTTTCAAATATCTCAAGTGGAGTGCAGACATAAAGATGTTCTAAAATGCAATCAGCATTAACAGCATCTACTTTCTACAGAAACTGAGAGTTTTAAAAGTAGACTGGAACATCATGCTTTTTTATTGCAGTTTGGTACTAAGACTTTTCAGTCTTCTGTTGTATTCTTGGGCTTAATGGTCATTTAAACATGAAAGTAAACTCCTGTGCAGTGCAATACACTGGTTTTAAAGATGCGCTACCCCTCTGGGGACAATACTTTACCTCTCTTGAGAATGACAGCATTTCCGTCCGTGATCTTTGTATCTGTAGTTTCCGTAAGTTTCCGTAATTTCTCTAGATATGTGTCTGGTAAATGCCAGTAAAGGAGAGGATATCCAATGGCATGTAACTGGATAAAGACTGAAAAGTTTTCAGTCAAATGTTGTTTTCGCTATGAGGGATGATTAAATGCAAATCAGAATTTTTAGCTTTTATTTTATATTTGTAGTAACTTTTATACGTGTGGTTCTTAAAATTCCTGTTCACCAATCACTTTTAGATTTCATCTAATCTATGGGATATATCCTTGTCATATTTCATGTTTTATTTAAATGTTTGTATTTCTGAAACTAAGAAATTAAAAATGTTGTGTGAAATATGCCACAAATTCAAACTTATGCATGCCTGAAATTAAATTATATTTTGTTTTGGCTGCTGTTAGCAGAGGTTGAGGATAATATCTGTTCAGTCTATTTTAAAAAATTTGGATCAATGATGATTCAGCTCTGCTTTTTGAAGTTGAGGTTTTTATTTTTGTTATAATTTTATTATGAGTATTTTCTAATAGGTGTAATATATAATTAATGCACAGCAAAACTTAAATCAATGTTTCACTATGAAGAGAGTATGTAACATTTCCATTCAGTTAAAACTCATCAGAGACTGAAGCCTTTTAACAAAATTAAAATACTAAAAAGCAGCTAGCAACAACACAAGGTGAAAGTAATAATATATTAGGCTAACTTATGAACTTTATATAAAACAGCAGGTTGTACTGTGGGATCCAGCTATTACCTGGACTTTTACATGAATATCAGGTGCTAACTTCTGTAGAAATGACAATGATTAGAAAAACACTTTTAAAATATCTTTAAATTCACTAAAACACAAACATAAGCAAAGAAACGGCTTTAGCCTCGCTGCAATATTCAAATATAGTTTTTTGTATACCAGTGAATCAAATACAGAAACATTTCCTTGTCGAGTGCATACACAAAGATATTCTCAAAATGCAATCAGCGTTACAAGTGCCCGCTTTCTACAGAAACTGAGTGCTTAAAAGGAGACTGGGATAACATGCATTTTTATTGCAGGTTGGTATGAGTTTTCACCTTCTGTTGCATTTCCTGGCTTAATGGTCACTCAGACATAAACCTCAGTAAACTCCAGTGTATTGCAAAACACCGGTTGTGCTACCTCTCTTGGGATGATACTTTACCTCTCTAGAGAATTACTGCACTTTCATCCCTGATCTTTGTATGTGTGTGTGTGCACTGTAACTCACTCTGGATAAAAAGTGTATGGTAAATGGCAGTAATGCCTTTCCATCAAACCATTTATTGATATTTGTGTACAGCCCTGGATGTGTGTAGTTGTGCATTATACCGTTTTGTTGTTATGTGAAACATTATATTATGGTGAAAACATTTTACTGAAAATAAAACCATTACTAATGTAAAACATTATGTTCTACATTAGGGATGACTTCATTATCCGTAAAATATTTTAACCATGATGAATGATTAAATGTGAATCTGAGTCAAAAATTTTTTTAATAAAATGATTTCACATTTTTATTACACAATCACATATAATTTCATCTATGGAATATATCCTTGTCATATTTTTTGTTAAATTTCCATGATTATTTTTATTTGAACATTTTTATTTTTCAAACTGAGGAACTGCTTTTACAGCATGAAATATTCCACATATTCAAACTTGTGTGAGCTTGAAATAAAAAATTTTTTTCCATTCGTTGTTGCCAGCAGTGGTGGATGATATTATCTGTTCAGAGTATGTTTTTTACACAGAAAGTCTGACTCTGGATCGACGCTGCTTCAGCCCTGGGTTTGGAGATGAGGTTTGCACAGGTTTTACCACTGCTGCACTACCGTCTTTTATTTATTTTTATTTTGTTGTTTTTTTTTTTTAATCAGGTGAGTACATTTGAGTACGTGTAATATATAATAAATGTTCTTCCATAATGAAATCAAATGTATCACGTAAAGTATGTCTCATTTCCGTTCGGTGAAAACTCATCCGACTGGACATTTTTCATAAGACTAAACAACTAAAAAGCAGTTTGCAGAAACTGAGAGTAATAATATATTAGGCTAACTTCTGAAATTAACTTTATATAAAACAGCAGGTTGTATTTTGGACCCAGCTATTACCTGGACTTTTTAATGAATATCAGGTGCCAACTTCCGTAGAAATGAAAATGAAGTTACATTTACATTTATGTGCAAACAAAGGTCTTTATCCTGGCTGGATTATTCAAATAGTGTTTTATATAGCAGCGAATTGTATATACCAGTGAATACATAAACATTTCCTAAATAATTCATAATAAATTAGTTTCACGAAAACTTGAAAATACTGCAATGAAATATTACTAATCTCTGGTGTTTAGAGACTGCCCTGGCTAGGGAGCTGCCCTTTCACCAGCAGACCCCTTGGCCCTGACCCCCAGTCTCTGAGCCCTGACTGGGAGCTGGAGAGGAGGATGAAGTTGGTACTCACTGGCTGTGGAGAGCAGGAGCAGGGAGGAGAGAGAGAGGCAGAACAGACATCTCTCCATCTTCTTCAGCCCAAACAGAACCTTCCTCAGAGCAGAGTGGATGCTCACACCTTCACCCCTAAGCTCTGAGAGAAACTGAGCCCTATGCATGTACCCGGCTCCCCTCTGAGAGAGCACACTCTTCCCCCCCACCAATCACACTCGCTGTCGCCTTATAAGAGCACTGCAGAAACACTTCAAACAGTTACAATGACAAATCAGCAAACGCCATTTACATTTTCTCCATATATTCCAACTCTGCATCACTGCAAACTGTCAGGACACCTCCCACCAGCAAAAGACCTCACCCCCATGACACACTGCACTGACAGACACATTTTTTATTTCAAAAAAGGAGAAAGTTTCCAGTGCAGTGTTTGGCTGTGCTGTATGAAACCCTAGGCAGCAAAGCCTTTACATTTAATATAAAACTGAATTTGATTTGATTTGATTTGATTTGATTTAGCACAATTAAAATACAAAACAGAAACAGAAGAGACCCAAAAACAGTGAAATAGTGCAGGGAGAGGCAAGAAACCCGAGGGGCTTATACATGGCCTCACCCTAAATAAAACGACAACTCAACAAAAACATACAAAAATAGATAGAGCATAAATAAATAAGAAATATTGTTAGCTAAATATAGGAATAAGATACACCAAATAAAAGAAAAAATAATAAAATGCATGTGTGTGTGTGTGTGTGTGTGAAAGTGTATGCGTACGTTAGCTTCCTGCTTCACCGGAAGAGTGTGAAATAAAACTGAAAGACTCATTCACAACAAAATTTACTTATTGTTTATTTCCTAGAAGATATATTTTTTCAATGATTTTGTAAAAACCTATTCAAGCTCAAATGTAATAGAAGCAACAAAATAAAATAGATGTCCTATAGGGATAAGTGTACTAGAAGAGCATCTGTATCATTGTGTTCCGTTGAGATGAGAATCATTCAAACAAAGTGAAAGATTAGATTTTGCATGAATGAGTACATGCGGTGAGATGAAGTGACATTTTGTTTTAAAAAAATGATAATATCCCTGATGACTACTAATGTAAACGCAAACATATGACGCATATAAAAGACAATGTAATAAAACTGGCAAGAGGCAGAATTTTTATGAAAACATCTGCATTTTAATTAAAGATTCACAAATAATAATTACATTTTCTTACAGGTTTACAAACAAAAAGTAACAATGCTAACAACCCAGCAGTCTGGACATCCCTCTACACCCATTTCAACAGGAAAAATCTGGATTTTAGTGTTTCTTTCCATGCAGAAACAAAAAGACGGTTCTATAATAAGACGTGTGTTAATGCTAAATTTACCAAATGATGTGTCTCCTATGGGTTCACAGTGAAACATTTAACACACAAAGTCAGTGCTGTGTGTTAACAGTGAAATCTTACCTCAGGATCTGTCCAAGGGGGAGCAGCAGTGGCAGGCTGGGGAGGAGTGCTCTGTCGGGTGAGGGTACTAGGGACAGGCCTCGGGGCAGCAGGGTGGGTGGTTTACCCATAGAGCGTACATAGGAACTGGAGAGGGTAGAAGTGGCCAGTCGGTGAAGCTTAGGAAGTATCGGGAAACGGCCTCTACTGTGCACGTTCGGAAACTGTTAAGGGCAAAAGAGCGTGCTGCCCTTTGATTTCAATGTAGAAGTCCAAGGTGATTTAGGAACCAAAGAAAACCTCATCGGTCCATTTTTTGTGATCATAAATTTCATTATGTGCAGCAGTTTCTGAAACAATAGTTGTTTTGGTCCAGAAGTCATGGGGAAATTTTTATTAACATGAGCATTTTTACTACATAATGCATATATTTAAATCTGATTTTCATATGAAACGTAACGGTCATCAATCGAGAGTCATAATACTTTCCGGGAAGTTTTATTTTGCCTTCAAAAGTCTGGTATTCCCCATTCACTTTAATGGGGAGCTCAATGTTTTGCCCCTGAACAACGAAGACATGCGCAGTACAAGCATATTTCCGGGGCTTCGCCGCTTAGGTTGGCTGAGCTTTCCTGTCTAGTCATATGCATGCCTATGGGTTTACCTGATGGTGGAGAGGGGTAATGGGCCGTTGGGTCTCTCTTGTCCTGCGCATCTTCAAATTCCCTCACCTTCCGCGTGCAGCCCTTCCTCGTCAGGAGTCCAAGCTGGTCCTGCGGCACTCTGACAGAGGACGCAGCCACTGCCCCCGTTCAGCTCCCCTGCAACGCAGTAACGCACAGAATACGCATTATTCCACCCGTCGCATTATTGATCATATCGTTCCACCTTTCAATTAAATTAGCACAAAACTGGTTAAGTTACAATTCAGACGTCACAATATTCCCTATTATTCATCCAGCGAGTCTCAATTACATGGCAGATAGTGATCTGTACGCTTCACAATAAGCCCACTTAATAAAATATAATCTCTAGCTTGCAACCAAAACACTTCATATTTTCACACGAAAATAAATATTTATAGCCACGTATCAAGGGATCTGAATACTCAACATTTTGCTTACAAAATAAGATAAAGGTGGCTAAGATTACAGCTATTAAGTGGTAGAGCAGTACGCTAAATTCAACAAGCTAACTTTAGCAAGCTAAATAGCCGTCCTCGATTTTTTCATTGTCATCTTAACCACGTGAACGTGAACTTTCATCACAGATATATATTTGCTAAACTATTTGCGGGTCAGTCGACATTAACGACGTGAATCATCGCAAAAAAAATGCTGAAACAATTAGCTACATTCTGTCGCTAGCTTCGTGGAGCTACATTCACACTGCACTGAAAGCTTACCCGGAAGTCTCGTTCGACTTTACCACCGTCGAACTGCAATGACGTCATTGATAAAAAGATGAGCACCGATTGGTCAGGCCAGTGAAGGGAAAATGGTAAATGGGTTGGTGGCTAGACTGACGTTTTCGAGCCAAGTACAAGTTATTTGCTGTATAGCACTGCCTGTTTTTAAGTTCATCTCACTTACAGTCGTTTCTGAACCGATGTTGCTTTAAAGCAATATGTATACAAATGCGTACATATTGACAGTACAGTTTCTAAAGTGCTATGAGTATCTGTTGACCTCGTGCTGAGTGCCCACAAAAGACTACCAAGACTGCGTTTTCGCCCTTGTTCAGTTTATGCGGTCTTGTTTAGGAACAGTTTTGGCTACAGTTTCTGCAACACAGCTGACATGAGCAGTACAGAATTCCCAGCATGTTCATGGAGTGAGACCAATGAACTGTATTGAGTGAAGACAGCGGTTACTGCACTGTGCCTACTGCCGGGCGCTGTGGCAGCACGTGGTGCTGAATGGACAGCGTCACTCCTGGCTTCCGGGCTGATGTACAGTATAATGCTCGCGCCCTGGAGACCTTCGGATTGAAATTGTGCTGCAGTAAGTAATACATGTTATAAAACCTTTGCATTAGGAATCAATAAAATGTACAACACAATAAACGTTCATATACAGTACCAGTCAAAAGTTTGGACACACCTGACTGAATGTATGTTTCTCATGATCTTAAAGACATTTTTGATCTAAAGGATTATGCTGAATGCTTGAAATTAGTTTATTAGACAATATAAATAGTGAAGTTGATGCCTATGTATGAATGTCTTTAGAAACTAAAATTTTAATTAAAAAAAATATGTTTTCAACAAGTAGTTTTCATTTAGAGCTTCGGTGAAATTTAGAGATGGAGAATGTTGAAGCACAATGATTAAATCGTAATTTTAAAGGCACACATAGTAAATGTGTGTCTTTAAAAGTGAATTTGTGGAATGTCTTCTCTCATTAATGTCTAATGCCTACCAGTTGTGTTAAGACAAGGTAGGGTCGGTCTTTAATAGCCCTATGTGGTAGAAGGCCATCATTTCTGGTTGTAGTAGTTCGTAATATGGCAAGAACAGCTCAACTTAGCAAAGAGGAATGACAGTCCATCATTACTTTGAGAAATGAAGGTCAGTCAGTTCAGAAAATTTCAAGAACTTTGAACGTTTCTTCAAGTGCAGTGGCGAAAACCGTGAAGCACTATGATGAAACAGGCTCTCATGAGGATCACCACAGGAAAGGCAGACCAAGAGTTACCTCTGTTGCACAGGATAAGTTTATTAGAGTCACCAGCCTCAGAAATGGATAATTACCAGCACATCAGATTAGAGGCTTCAGAATGCTTCACTGAGTTCAATCAGCAGACACATCTCAACATCAACTGTTCAGAGGAGACTGTGTGAATCAGGCCTTCATGGTAGAATTGCTGCAAAGAAACCACTACTGAGGGAGACAAATAAGAAGAGACTTTCTTGGGCCAAGGAACACAGGCAGTGGACATCAGACCAGTGGAAATCTGTCCTTTGATCTGATGAGTCCAAATTTGAAATTTCTGGTTCCATCCATTGTGTCTTAGTGAGACGCAGAGAAGGTGAACAGATGTATGGATGTGTGGTTCTCATCGTGAAGCATGGGGGAGGAGGTATGATGGTGTGGGGGTGCTTTGCTGGTGACACTGTTGGTGATTTATTTAGAATGGAGGTACACTTAACCAGCATGGCTACCACAGCATTCTGCAGCGACATGCCATTCCATCTGGTTTGCGCTTAGTTGGGCCGTCCTTTGTTTTTCAACTGGACAATGACCCAAAATACACCTCCAGTCTGTATAAGAGCTATTTGACAAAGAAGGAGAGTGATGGAGTGCTGCATCAGATGACCTGCCCTCCACAGTCACCTGACCTAAACCCAATAGAGATGGTTTGAGATGAGTTGGACCGGAGAGTGAAGGAAAAGCAACCAACAAGTGCTCAGCATATATGGGAACTCCTTCAAGACTTTTGGAAAAGCATCCCAGTTCCTATGTCATGAAGTTGGTTAAGAGAATGCCAAGGACAAGAGTGGCCAAGTGTTACCAGGCAAAGGGTGGCTACTTCGAAGAAATAAAAATATAAGATAGTTTTGATTTGTTTTACCTTTTTTTGATTGCATGATTCATTTGTGTTATTCCATAGTTTTGAAGACTTGAGTTATTCCAATTGTGGAAATGATGTAAAAATAAGATGTTATCCAGGCAAAGGTGGGTGGCTACATTGAAGAATGTAAAATATAAGACTGTTTTGATTTGTTTTACCTTTTTTTTTGGTAACTGCATAATTCCATTTGTGTTATTTCATAGTTTTGATGACTTAAGTATTATTCTAAAATGTGGAAATTAGTAAAAATAAAGAAAAACCCTTCTGTGAGTAGATGTGTCCAAACTTTTGACTGGTACTGTAGTTCTCTAGAAGTATAATTTATGAAGACATTTACATTCTAAAAGCTCCTAGAAAATGGAATTGAATCAAGCGGTTTATCCGAGTATAAACACAAACCAGAGGAAAGAAACTGCTGCATCTGTTAGTTCACACACATACACACTCGCATATGCAAACACCCCGTTTATTTTTTTTTCTGCCACACACAGGAAGATAGCTGCAGAACAGTTATAAAATAGTGGGCATATGTCTTACTTATCTGATTACCTCCTCTTGAAAAAAAAAAAAAATGAAAGTATAAAAATAACCGGACGTTGCGGCTCATTAGCTTCCCGTCGTGAGCACGTGATCAGAGTACAGAAACCACACGATCAGCTCTAAACCTGCAGCTCTGTTTTATATTTCAAAAACAGAGGAGGAGAGGAGAGCATGGCACTAAACTGCAGACGCACTGGAACCGTTGAAGCTTCCTGCAGCTGTGTTTGGGTTAGGATACCTGCGATTTCAGAGGGGATGGCAGCCGCTCTGAGAGCTTCTGCAGTGTCACAGTTAAATGTGACTAACTTTCACAGCTTTCTTCAGGCCAGCGTAGTTCAGCTGGGGCATGCTGGAGTGATGCAAATTTCTATTGCAATTAGACACTCAGCCAACTAATCAATTTGTGAATACTATTTCTGTAAATAATATTCCATACATCATTTAAGGCGTTCAGCTTTCAAACAGTTTACACATATGGAACGTTGGCGGTTTTATGAGCCTTAAATGAGTTGCAGAAATAGTGTGGTTACAGTGGGTGATGTCAGGAGGCAGTTGACCCTTACTTGTGGTCAAGTTTCTGTGTCATGACCAAAAAGTCCATTTTGGTCAAACACCAGAAACTTATATTTTAGTGATTACTGCTTAGTAAGGGCTTTTCTTTGTGCAATCGTTCCAAAGAGCCTGTTTGATATGAAAGGTTGCATTTTATGGTTGATTATGAGACTTGGTGATCTCAAAAGAATCACTAAACTCAAATTGTGAGTCCTTGGGCTCTTCTTTGCCTCCCTCAATTCATCACTCTTCACTTGTGTGGGGGACGCGCATGTGTCCCAACCTTGATTGGTTTTTTACAAGAAGGGTTTGCCTGTGAAGTTTGCATGTTCCTTCAAGATGGAGTCTTCACAACACATAGTCAATCCTCTTCCCAGGGAACCCTCCCCCAGGTCCCAACTGCAGTTAATCCCTCCACCCCCCCTCTCGATCTCTCTGCCACCATGTCTCCCCTAACCTACTTTTTTTTCGTGGGCTTTCCTTTTAGAATAATGTTACAGCTTTATGCTGCGTTTAAAGATAAGTTATCTGTGTTAATGGTACCGAAAATTCACATATTATTACAGTGCAAACTATTGTTGTTGTGGGTCAATATTACGGTTTTAGTTATAAATTGGCATCTAAATGCCTTCTTGTGAAGTTGCCCACTTGGGATATATATTGATTTGATTCATTCATTAAGACCAGAGATTTGTTCCCACTATTTGAAGATGGGTTCTTTTCTTTCCTCCTGGGTAGGTTGGTGACCCTCACTTGCTGGGGGGATTCTGGGGGATTCCAGACTGGGTCTGGGCCTGAACTAGTATTTCCTAGTTTCTGTTTTTCGTTAAAGGGGCAACGTGAAATGTAAAATGGTTTTTGTAAAGGGGTGTGTGTCTACGTCGCTTTGGATAAAAGCGCCTGCTAAATACATTGTACATGTCCTATAATATGTAACGTGACTAGTGTCTCCTGTTAACAGAAGCATTAAACAAAGAAAAGAAATTGAATCAATTTTTTAAAACAAAATTTCCTCTGTTCATCAGGGCATGAAACAAGCGTGACTTGCAAAGGCAGCAACAGGTGGATGGTTTCACGTTGCATACAGTTTGGACATATGCTAATGACCAAAAGTTATATTTTATTAAAAGAAAACAAGCAGGTATTTTGAGCTGTGGCGGCTTGTCAGGTATCTCTGAAAATTGTACATCCCTCTGTGAAGTTTTGGACAACTCACAATACCGCATTTGTGGTTCATAATTCCGAATTCGATATGAACAGGTGTTCTGTGCGTCGGTTTTAATATTTAAACCCACGTTTCCAGATATTCCAGCCGTTGGTTCATTACTGTGCTTTTTAGATGACAGACTACTGTGTTAATATGTGAGTTTATGAGGCTACAACCGTTAATTTTTAAAATAGATGCTGGAGCCAAAAACAACCAAAATGCCATTTAATTGGCGCTGGCTGTTTTATGCAAAGTTGGGGGCTTTTTTAATTTAAAGTTACCGTAATTCGTCATGGAATCCACAACGCAGATTACGACAGTAAGGTCAATGTTGTATAGATCCGTGTTGTTTTAAAAACCCCACTTAGGTTTGTATGAAGTTGTGTTTGAATTTAACTTTATGGCTTTTCTTGCCATTTTTTTGGTGTGTTGTGGACGATATAAAGCTACTCTAATTATATTTTAGATTTTACGTTATATCGAGACCATTACACTGAGACGTGAATTTAAAAAAAACATTTATCTCAAGTTCACATGGTCTTTATTTATTTATTTGAGAAATGTTCTTGAATACCACTCCCCAATCACACTGTGGGGGCAGAAGCAAGATCACATTCTCCAAATCACACTGCAGAGACAAGATCACACCCCAAATAAAACTGCCAACACTGCTGTTATATAGTTGTTATAGAATAGGCACACCAGTCTCGGCAGTGTGATTTGGGGAGTGAGTGATCTGTCTCTGCAGTGTGATTTGGGGAGTATGATCTTGTCTCTGCAGTGTGATTTGGGGAGAGTGATCTTGTCTCTACAGTGTGATTTGGGGAGTGTGTTCTTGTTTCTGCAGTGTGATTTGGGAGTGTGTTCTTGTCTCTGCAGTGTGATTTGGGAAGGCTCTCTTTTCAGTGATTATGTTTTTTTTTCTCAGTGCTACCATTCCCCAGGACAGCCTTATTGCAGTACTAACCCACGGTGACTGTTCCTGATAGACCAGAGCTTTAGTGTCAAACACATATGAACATTAATTATTCTGTGAAATTAGGAAACTCCTGCAGTTCCCTGAGAATTGTAATGAACATATGTTCAAAGTGTAAAGTCAAATGGCAAAGTTTGCACTTCATAATTAATCTGCTGAAAATACATGTTTCAGTTTACTTAAAAATTGAAAGTATTGTAAAATATTTGATCA
>CM045884.1:59313380-59484821 GCA_025169545.1 Anguilla japonica
CAGAAGAGACGCTCATTCTGTTGGTTGAAACGATCTTACACCAGGGAGTGGAAAGCAAAGATGACTTGCAGTACATAAGAGAACAGGAAATTGCAGAGGTTATTCGACCAAGCCAGTGCAGAAAACTTTTAAATGCATGGAAATGAGCAGGTACTGTATATTTACTACTTCACGACCAAATTAAAGAGTGTATTAAAATGCTTATTGTTTTATTTAATTAATTACGGCATCATTTTAGTCAATATTGATAATGATAGATTTTTGTTTTCATTGCCAGATGCCATAAGTTGTGCTACCCCCCTACTCCAGTCCCCAGAAGGCAGTTCATCACTGTCAAGCTCCTCGAGATCCAGTAGCCCTTCACCATCACATTCCACACGGCCACCAGTAAAGCAAAACTGGCCAGAAACTTTCCAGGTACCCTGGGAGAAAATGCCACCAGGTATTGGTACTGCCACTGAAAGTGGGATAAGGCCCTCACCAGCAGATAGAAGGCAAATGGTTCGGGTCTTGGTGGACGAAATGAGGAAGTTTGAGGCCAACCCTTCGTGGTCGCAGTGCCTCATAATTTCTGTCAAGATTGTCAAGGGGTTTCCACAGTCCTTGGCTGACATGATAGAAGGGAAATTTATAGGGGGAGGATATGCATCTCTCCTGAGTCAAATAAAAATTCATGTTGAGCATTTAAAGAGAAATAACACTTTGGCACGGTGCAGGTCTGTCACCACAGGGGCAAAGCCAAACACAGGCCCTGCAGATAGCTATGGCTGCACACGGTGGCAGCCAGACCTTCCACCTGAAGAAACAGGAAGCACACTGGAAGAGAAAAAGAAGATACTTCTGGAGTTCTTCTCTCGTGAGGGCTTGTCTGGGATTGAAAGGGGAGAAGTACAGAATCTCATGGAGGCAACGTACTACTTACAGCGCAAGATGATAAACACAACACCGGCCCACACACTTGAATATCTGAAATCTCAGTGGCCATACCTGTTTGTCCCTAGGAGTATGTGTACACATTTTGAGATGTTAACAGACATCAACATTTTGAGAAAACTGGAAGCATCTCTTGAAGGAAATGGGCGAAATATCATGGAGTTCCTCAAGAAAAACCCTACCAACAGTGAAGTCAAGGCTGTTCTGACCCGAAGCAATACCAGTGTGGCAGCTCCATATGTTCTGCTGGTGCTGATGGCTCACTTCAAACAGCAGAGTGATGCACTGATACTGGAAACAGATGTGACGACTGTCTCTAATATTGTTTTATTTTTATTGTAGTTACAGGAGTCGGCCAGTGTGTGCGGTGCACCCCTTTCTAATTGAGAGCACCTGGGGGTAAACCCTATAATAAGGAAGCCCCAGTGCTTTCTGGGCCGTTTTTCTCTCTTTCTTTCTCACTCTGTTCCAGGTAATCCTGCACCAGGTCGGGCGGTTGGACGGGCCGCGGGTTTTTTTTTTCCCTTCACCCTCTTTTATTCCCAGGTTTTGCGTTGTAACAAATTAAAGTAAATATACAGTGCAGTCTGTATGTGTTTGGACAGGGACACATTTTTTTGTTGTTTTCATTCTGTTCTCCAACAAACAAACAGTTGACATAAAACAGTCACAATGTGGTTGAAGTGCAGACTTTCAGCTTTGATTTGACCATATTTACATCCATATCAAGTGAACATTGTAGGAATTACAGCCCTTTTTATACATAGTCCCCCCCAATTTTAGGGGCTCAAAAATAATTGGACAAATTAACATAATCATAGATTAAATTGTCATTTTTTTATACTTGGTTGCATATCCTTTGCATGCCATGACTTCCTGATGTCCGTGACCTATCAACATCATCAGAGTCTGGATATCTTATTTTCAGGTTGTCCTACAAGCGATACTAAAACTCTTTGCATTTGAATGGATCTCTATGGGAATTTGGGGGTACTAAACATGACTACTTTCATTCACAGACAGTGCGCATCATAAATGGAAATCCAGGAAATCCAGCAATATTTCTTTACAAATAACAACATTTGGGGTTCCTATATGATGCAGTGTATCAGCAACACTGGTTTTCCAGATACCAATGAAACATATCAAGACTAACAAGGACCCAAAGGTGCTCAATTGAATTTTGATGTTGCTCAGCACTCCCCATCAAACATCAAGGCACTCAATGTTGGCTAATTCACTGATTTTACAGTTATTGATGACATATCTTTCTATGTTGCAGTTAAGTATATGTTTAATAGCTGTCAATTTTTGTTTTGTTTTGTTTTTTGTGATGGTCATAATTTAGAAGCAGAAACAAATTTTGCTCAGAGGCGGTGTACTCATTTGCAACATGGCTCTTTATAATGTTGGTTAAAAAAAACATGCTTTCCTGTTTAGCATTGCAGTATTGCAGTGTTGCTGAAACACTACATAATATAGGAACCCCAAATCTTTTTTTATTTGTAAAGCGATAAAGCTGGATTTCCATTTTTCAGAGAGGGTGTACTCCTTCATGATGTGCACTGTAACATTGCTGTGTCCCAAGCATGGTGCCCTAAAATTGGGGGGATTATGTATAAAAAGGGCTGTAATTCATACACTGTTCACCCGATATGGATGTAAATACCCTTTTTTATTACAAATCTCAAATTGTGGAGTACAGAGGCAAATCAATAAATGATGGGTCTTTGTCCCAAACATTATGGAGGACACTGTATTCCTAATAATATTTAAATGTGTTTAATTTCATATCGTTTGTTCTCTGCAGGTTTCTGCCTCTGCTGCTGACGTTGAGAGGTCCTTGACTTTGCCTGACAGTCCTCGATTGATTGTTCTCAGTATGCATGTGTATGTTTAATTTAACTTTTCCTTGACCATGTGGCCACACCACAGGCCTTCCCTGTCCTCACTGCTATGATATGTGTCAACCCCATCCCAACCCGTTCTCTCCCCTACAGAACTCGCTTCCGCAGGCGAGGCCCCCCGCGGCGACGGAACCTCTCCAACCTTCGCTATCCCTGACTGACCCCCCTGTGACGACTTCACGGTCGCAGGAGGGCTATGGAACTGCCAGTCTGCTACGCGGAAGGCTGACTTCATTTCGGCCTACGCGTCCCTCTTCTCTCTACATTTCCTTGCCCTCACTGAGACCTGGATCACACCAGGCAACACTGCAACCCCTGCAGCCCTCTCCTCCTCCTCCTCCTCTCTCACGCCACCCGCCCGTCTGGCCGTGGTGGGGGCACAGGTTTGCTGATCTCTCCCTCCTGGAAATTCTCTGTTCTCCCCCTCTCTCACCTCTCCATCTCTACCTTTGAATACCACTCTGTCTCAATCACCTATCCTGTTAACTTGTATATTGTTGTTATCTATCACCCTCCAGGGGCCCTGGGAAGCTTCCTCGATGAGCTTGACACCCTGCTCAGCTCCTTCCCAGAGGATGGCACCCCACTGATCCTCCTGGGAGACTTCAACATCCACCTTGATGCCTCCCACTCCGCAGCTTTCCTGGCCTACTCCACTCCACTCATTCGTCCTCTCCCTGATGCACTCCCCACCAACACACAAGGCTGGCATTTATTTCTGTGTCGGGAAGTCGGATTTATGAGATCGCTATTCGCGTAACGAACTGTGGCAGCGCAGTCCGGTGCCCACGCGATCTATTTGGTGAACGTGTACCACTTGTAGATTGTTTCCTATTGCACAAAATTCGTTTTAGATGGACTGGATAATAATTTCTGTCTCGGGAACTAGGATTTATGAGATCGCCAAAAGCGTAATCAACTGTATTTAAAACGGTGACGCACACACCTGCGCCCGATTACACGTTTGTATTTGCTATATTATTTGTTTAAATAGTTTCCAATGCCACAGCGTTCGTGTTGGATGCACTGGTTAATTATTTCTGTCTGGGGAATTTGGATTTATGAGATCGCTATTCGCGCAACGAACTGTGGCAGCGCAGTCCGGTGCCCACGCGATCTATTCAGAGGACTTGAACCACTTGTATATTGTTTCCAGTTGCCCAAAATTCGTTTTAGATGGACTGGATAATAATTTCTGTCTCGGGAACTTGGATTTATGAGATCGCTAATAGCGTAATCAACTGTATTTAAAACGGTGTGACGCACACACTGCGCCCGATTACACGTTTGTATTTGCTATATTTTTTGTTTAAATAGTTTCCAATGCCACAGCGTTCGTGTTGGATGCACTGGTTAATTATTTCTGTCTGGGGAATTTGGATTTTGATGAGATCGCTATTCGCGCAACGAACTGTGGCAGCGCAGTCCGGTGCCCACGCGATCTATTTGGTGAACTTGTACCACTTGTAGATTGTTTCCTATTGCACAAAATTCGTTTTAGATGGACTGGATAATAATTTCTGTCTCGGGAACTTGGATTTATGAGATCGCTAATAGCGTAATCAACTGTATTTAAAACGGTGACGCACACACCTGCGCCCGATTACACGTTTGTATTTGCTATATTTTTTGTTTAAATAGTTTCCAATGCCCACAGCGTTCGTGTTGGATGCACTGGTTAATTATTTCTGTCTGGGGAATTTGGATTTATGAGATCGCTATTCGCGCAACGAACTGTGGCAGCGCAGTCCGGTGCCCACGCGATCTATTTGGTGAACTTGTACCACTTGTATATTGTTTCCTATTGCACAAAATTCGTTTTAGATGGACTGGATAATAATTTCTGTCTCGGGAACTTGGATTTATGAGATCGCTAATAGCGTAATCAACTGTATTTAAAACGGTGACGCACACACCTGCGCCCGATTACACGTTTGTATTTGCTATATTATTTGTTTAAATAGTTTCCAATGCCACAGCGTTCGTGTTGGATGCACTGGTTAATTATTTCTGTCTGGGGAATTTGGATTTATGAGATCGCTATTCGCGCAACGAACTGTGGCAGCGCAGTCCGGTGCCCACGCGATCTATTTGGTGAACTTGTACCACTTGTATATTGTTTCCTATTGCACAAAATTCGTTTTAGATGGACTGGATAATAATTTCTGTCTCGGGAACTTGGATTTATGAGATCGCTAATAGCGTAATCAACTGTATTTAAAACGGTGACGCACACACCTGCGCCCGATTACACGTTTGTATTTGCTATATTTTTGTTTAAATAGTTTCCAATGCCACAGCGTTCGTGTTGGATGCACTGGTTAATTATTTCTGTCTGGGGAATTTGGATTTATGAGATCGCTATTCGCGCAACGAACTGTGGCAGCGCAGTCCGGTGCCCACGCGATCTATTTGGTGAACTTGTACCACTTGTAGATTGTTTCCTATTGCACAAAATTCGTTTTAGATGGACTGGATAATAATTTCTGTCTCGGGAACTTGGATTTATGAGATCGCTAATAGCGTAATCAACTGTATTTAAAACGGTGACGCACACACACCTGCGCCCGATTACACGTTTGTATTTGCTATATTTTTTGTTTAAATAGTTTCCAATGCCACAGCGTTCGTGTTGGATGCACTGGTTAATTATTTTGTCTGGGGAATTTGGATTTATGAGATCGCTATTCGCGCAACGAACTGTGGCAGCGCAGTCCGGTGCCCACGCGATCTATTTCAGTGGACTTGTACCACTTGTAGATTGTTTCCTATTGCACAAAATTCGTTTTAGATGGACTGGATAATAATTTCTGTCTCGGGAACTTGGATTTATGAGATCGCTAATAGCGTAATCAACTGTATTTAAAACGGTGACGCACACACACCTGCGCCCGATTACACGTTTGTATTTGCTATATTTTTGTTTAAATAGTTTCCAATGCCACAGCGTTCGTGTTGGATGCACTGGTTAATTATTTCTGTCTGGGGAATTTGGATTTTATGAGATCGCTATTCGCGCAACGAACTGTGGGCAGCGCAGTCCGGTGCCCACGCGATCTATTTTGGTGAACGTGTACCACTTGTAGATTGTTTCCTATTGCACAAAATTCGTTTTAGATGGACGGAATAATAATTTCTGTCTCGGGAACTTGATTATATGAGATCGCTAATAGCGTAATCAACTGTATTTAAAATTGTGACGCACACACCTGCGACAGATTACACGTTTGTATTTGCTATATTTTTTGTTTAAATAGTTTCCAATGCCACAGCGTTCGTGTTGGATGCACTGGTTAATTATTTCTGTCTGGGGAATTTGGATTTATGAGATCGCTATTCGCGCAACGAACTGTGGCAGCGCAGTCCGGTGCCCACGCGATCTATTTGGTGAACTTGTACCACTTGTATATTGTTTCCTATTGCACAAAATTCGTTTTTAGATGGACTGGATAATAATTTCTGTCTCGGGAACTTGGATTTATGAGATCGCTAATAGCGTAATCAACTGTATTTAAAACGGTGACGCACACACCTGCGCCCGATTACACGTTTGTATTTATATATATTTTTGTTTAAATAGTTTCCAATGCCACAGCGTTCGTGTTGGATGCACTGGTTAATTATTTCTGTCTGGGGAATTTGGATTTATGAGAGATGCTATTCGCGCAACGAACTGTGGCAGCGCAGTCCGGTGCCCACGCGATCTATTCAGAGGACTTGTACCACTTGTATATTGTTTCCAGTTGCACAAAATTCGTTTTAGATGGACTGGATAATAATTTCTGTCTCGGGAACTTGGATTTATGAGATCGCTAATAGCGTAATCAACTGTATTTAAAACGGGTGACGCACACACCTGCGCCCTATTACACGTTTGTATTTGCTATATTATTTGTTTAAATAGTTTCCAATGCCACAGCGTTCGTGTTGGATGCACTGGTTAATTATTTCTGTCTGGGGAATTTGGATTTATGAGATCGCTATTCGCGCAACGAACTGTGGCAGCGCAGTCCGGTGCCCACGCGATCTATTTGGTGAACGTGTACCACTTGTAGATTTTTTCCTATTGCACAAAATTCGTTTTAGATGGACTGGATAATAATTTCTGTCTCGGGAACTTGGATTTATGAGATCGCCAAAAGCGTAATCAACTGTATTTAAAACGGTGACGCACACACCTGCGCCCGATTACACGTTTGTATTTGCTATATTTTTTTTTAAATAGTTTCCAATGCCACAGCGTTCGTGTTGGATGCACTGGTTAATTATTTCTGTCTGGGGAATTTGGATTTATGAGATCGCTATTCGCGTAACGAACTGTGGCAGCGCAGTCCGGTGCCCACGCGATCTATTCAGAGGACTTGTACCACTTGTATATTGTTTCCTATTCACAAAATTCGTTTTAGATGGACTGGATAATAATTTCTGTCTCGGGAACTTGGATTTATGAGATCGCTAATAGCGTAATCAACTGTATTTAAAACGGTGACGCACACACCTGCGCCCGATTACACGTTTGTATTTGCTATATTATTTGTTTAAATAGTTTCCAATGCCACAGCGTTCGTGTTGGATGCACTGGTTAATTATTTCTGTCTGGGGAATTTGGATTTATGAGATCGCTATTCGCGCAACGAACTGTGGCAGCGCGCAGTCCGGTGCCCACGCGATCTATTTGCTGAACGTGTACCACTTGTAGATTGTTTCCTATTGCACCAAATTCGTTTTAGATGGACGGGATAATAATTTCTGTCTCGTGAACTTGGATTTATGAGATCGCCAAAAGCGTAATCAACTGTTTTTAAAACGGAGATGCACACACCTGCTACCGAATGCATGAGCTTCTTCGTTCACTGTGGAGCCCAAGCCATCCTTTTATTTTCCCCAGGCATTTATAAGTCCTTAAATGTAAGGCTGCGTGTGCACAAAACGCCTGCGAGGGCATGCATTTCTTAGAATGAATGTCAATATTACTAGTAATAGCGGTGGTGCTTGATTATTGGCGAATTTGACGGATGATGCACACACCTGCTGCCGAATGCAGGAGCGTATGCATCTTACCCCAATTTCCTGGTCAACACACTTTCCCCCACGTCACATCCTTACTAGGTTTAGACTTCCAACTACTCTCACTAAAGCAATACAATGCCTCCTCCTAGTAGTGGTCAGAATACACTCAACCTGTAACATCTATTATTGAACACAACAAATGTAATGCCAAAAAACGTATGGTAGCTTTACACATGGTATAAACTAATTGCATGCTATGAAACGAGAAGGAACTATTTATTTCTTGATAAAATCATTGTTTTCCTGGAACTAACGACCAGAGGTTTTTGCTTAAAAACGGTGCAAATAGAACTACCAACCAGAGTGTCTGCATAACGACGGTCCAATTAGAACTACGAACCAGAGTTTTGCTTGACAACGGCAAAATAATATGCCCAAACGCCCGCAGAATAACATTTCACTTTCAGCTGATTAAATCTATAAAAATCAATAAATATAAAAAATAAACATATATATAGTCATTGTTGGTACACGGTATGAAATTGATGTGAAATTACAGGGAAATTCCGACAGTAACCTGCTGTTTTATTGATATACAGCACATTGCTGGAGACAGAACAGCATTGTGGGCGTTTTGCTCTTAACTGCATATCACCGTTTGAATTTGCAGTAATTAACTGGAAATTGCAAAGGATATTGGGAAGCCATTGGTTAGTAGTGGCGGCAGAGAATTTGCTAACAAAGCAATGCCAAGTTTCGAGTGTCACACCTAATAGGCTACGCGAATTTAAAAGTAATTATTACAATTTGTTCGTTTTTTATTTCCAACAGAATACGTTGATCTGTATTTCACATTAATCTTCTTGTTCTTTTCCAAGGCAACCCTGTATTTCGAATATTATTTGTTGCAGCTGGCTAGAGAGTCGCTGGATTGCGCAGGTAGGCTACGTGCGTTTCGAATTCATAAAACTAGTTCGTATCATAACGGCCAATCATTCGCCAGCGATAGCTTAGTATGAAAGCATGTTTCCATGTCAGTATTGTGGTCACCAATGCTTAACGAAGTATGCGTTTGTTAGGCATATGAAAGTACGTGCGAGTCTTCCAATCGCGTCGTTTAAATGCGCCTTTTTAGATTGCACCCGTTCGTTCAGAAACGTAACGCAGTTGGAATGTCATGTATATCGAGAGCATCAAGATAAGAGGAGAGCACAGGTAACTGCAATCGAGCGTGTATCTTGTCATGTAGAATTTTGCGATGTTAGATGCAATGATTTATCCAGTTTAAACTCTCATTTGAAATCTCATATCAGAGAGGGCAGGGCAGTTTCTTGTCCATTTCGTCAGTGTGGGAGAACGTTTTCAGTCGTCTCTTCCTTTACTTCTCATTTTTCAAGAGTACACAAGTCTTGTACAGCATCCAGTCTTTTGGGCCTTGAAACAGTAGGAAGAGAGACGAGACTAACGGCAACCAATGAACAAGTTGAGGATGTTTCAGTGTTGGAGGGGGATTTGACTGACGACATAACTGATGATAATGAGGGAGACCAAGCAGCGGTGCTGCCAGAGAGAGCAGATGAATCCCTTTTCTTGCACAATTTGGCTTTCTTTTATTTAAAGTTGCAGGCAAAACTTTTACTGCCAGCTATCAGTCATCAGTCATACAGTCTATTATTGAGGATTTTCAAGCAGTGCATGATATCAGTCAGTCTCATTTACTTCATAAGTTGGACGAAAAGCTGGTATCATTGGATATCTCTGATAGTGAGAGAGAGAATGTCATAGAGGTTCTTAAAAATCCGAGGATTTGTTTCGGGCATGCAACACTGGTACCTTGAAAACTGATCAAAGACAAAAAAAAAACAGTTTTTACATTACATTGAGCCAGTCCCCACTTTATCTTGGAATGAATGATTCAGGGAAGGAATGTTTTGCTCAATACATTCCGTTAAAAGATGCACTTCGATCACTCTTTCAGTGTCAGTCGGTCAAGCAGCAAACACATAGCAACAAACAAGAGATACAGTCTTTGTCTAGATCAAGAGATGTCTTGGAAGACATCTGGGATGGTAGCAATGTGGCAGCAAATGTACTGTTTAAGAAGTAGGAGGAATCTCTTGGTCTGGTACTGTACCAGGATGCTTTTGAAGTGGTAAATCCGCTACTTTGATTGAAGTGGTATAGTCTTACCTGATGGACATGTGTACCGAGGAACATTGTGTGCCATAGCTGGAGATAATCTGGGATCACACAGTATTGGTGGCTTTAGTGAAAACTTCAGTAAAAGCACCCATTTCTGCAGATTATGTACTGTTGACCGTGCTCAATTTTTGTCATCTCCCTTCACAACAGGTGAAAAGAAAACAATTGCATCATACAAAGACAGCGTGCAGCACAGCATGCAGCATAACGTAAGTACATCAAAACTGTCACTGGGAATTAAACTTGATTCCAAATTTATCAAATTAACCCACTTCCATGTGTGCCAACCTGGTCTGCCTCCTTGTCTGGGCCATGACTTATTTGAGGGTATCGTCGCATATGACTTGGCTCTATACCTAAGTCATTTTGTCACAAATCAGAAATTCTTCACGTATAGAGAACTGAATGGACGGCTTAATCACTTCAGGTACCTTGGCAATGACGCCAGCAATAAGCCATGTGAAATGAATCCAGGAAGTGAGAAATTGAGTGGACATGCTGTCCAGAATTGGTGTTTCCTTAGACTTCTGCCTCTCTTGATTGGGGACAAAATTTAAAATCCAGTTGAAAATGAAGTTTGGCAATTTGTGTTGCAGCTAAGGCAAAAAGTTGAATTTGTTTGTGCTCCTGCCATTGCAACTAGCCAGGTGGCCTACTTGAGAGTCCTTATTGAGGAGTATTTGCCAAGTCGACAGGATTGTTTTCCTAATCACCCACTTAAGCCGAAACACCATTATATATGTCACTATCCTGAACTGATACTTTGCTTTGGGCCTCTTATTCGCTTATGGACCCTTAGGTTTGAGAGTAAACACACACACATTTTAAACAGTGTGCTCACAAATGACACAACTTCAAGAATTTGTCTTCCACATTAGCAGAGAGGCATCAACTTTTACAAGCATCTCTCTGTGCTGGTAATGTGTTTCCACCTTGTGTCATTTTTGATGAGGTACAGATTTCTTTTCCAAATGATTACAATGACAAGATAAAACAATCTGTTGATCATTTAGGCCTCCAGCTACTTAACTCTGTGGCTGTACACAATGTCCCCGTTAAAGGCACAAGCTACAAAAAAGGCATGTGTGTTGTCTTGGAGAAGAATGATGAGGGACTAGTCTTTGGCAAGATAGAACTGATTCTTGTTTGCAACAGTTGTGTTTACTTTGTCACAGAGAAATGCCAGTCTGATTTCCTTTTTGATCAGGGGATTTACTGCCCAAAGATGGGCTCAGAGAACCCCATTTCAAATTATTTCTGCCTAGATCATGCACGCCTCCTTGACTATTACCCTTTGCCTGTGTACAACATGTTTGGTCTGTCTCTAATAGCCCTTCACCACTCCTTTCCTCCAGAATGTCTGATATAAGTGAGAGCATCAAGGACGCAGTCATTTCTGTCCTGCCAAGTGTGCCAGAAGAGACGCTCATTCTGTTGGTTGAAACGATCTTACACCAGGGAGTGGAAAGCAAAGATGACTTGCAGTACATAAGAGAACAGGAAATTGCAGAGGTTATTCGACCAAGCCAGTGCAGAAAACTTTTAAATGCATGGAAATGAGCAGGTACTGTATATTTACTACTTCACGACCAAATTAAAGAGTGTATTAAAATGCTTATTGTTTTATTTAATTAATTACGGCATCATTTTAGTCAATATTGATAATGATAGATTTTTGTTTTCATTGCCAGATGCCATAAGTTGTGCTACCCCCCTACTCCAGTCCCCAGAAGGCAGTTCATCACTGTCAAGCTCCTCGAGATCCAGTAGCCCTTCACCATCACATTCCACACGGCCACCAGTAAAGCAAAACTGGCCAGAAACTTTCCAGGTACCCTGGGAGAAAATGCCACCAGGTATTGGTACTGCCACTGAAAGTGGGATAAGGCCCTCACCAGCAGATAGAAGGCAAATGGTTCGGGTCTTGGTGGACGAAAATGAGGAGTTGAGGCCAACCCTTCGTGGTCGCAGTGCCTCATAATTTCTGTCAAGATTGTCAAGGGGTTTCCACAGTCCTTGGCTGACATGATAGAAGGGAAATTTATAGGGGGAGGATATGCATCTCTCCTGAGTCAAATAAAAATTCATGTTGAGCATTTAAAGAGAAATAACACTTTGGCACGGTGCAGGTCTGTCACCACAGGGGCAAAGCCAAACACAGGCCCTGCAGATAGCTATGGCTGCACACGGTGGCAGCCAGACCTTCCACCTGAAGAAACAGGAAGCACACTGGAAGAGAAAAAGAAGATACTTTTGGAGTTCTTCTCTCGTGAGGGCTTGTCTGGGATTGAAAGGGGAGAAGTACAGAATCTCATGGAGGCAACGTACTACTTACAGCGCAAGATGATAAACACAACACCGGCCCACACACTTGAATATCTGAAATCTCAGTGGCCATACCTGTTTGTCCCTAGGAGTATGTGTACACATTTTGAGATGTTAACAGACAGACATCAACATTTTGAGAAAACTGGAAGCAACTCTTGAAGGAAATGGGCGAAATATCATGGAGTTCCTCAAGAAAAACCCTACCAACAGTGAAGTCAAGGCTGTTCTGACCCGAAGCAATACCAGTGTGGCAGCTCCATATGTTCTGCTGGTGCTGATGGCTCACTTCAAACAGCAGAGTGATGCACTGATACTGGAAACAGATGTGATGACTGTCTCTAATATTGTTTTATTTTTATTGTAGTTACAGGAGTCGGCCAGTGTGTGCGGTGCACCCCTTTCTAATTGAGAGCACCTGGGGGTAAACCCTATAATAAGGAAGCCCCAGTGCTTTCTGGGCCTTTTTTTTCTCTCTTTCTTTCTCACTCTGTTCCAGGTAATCCTGCACCAGGTCGGGCGGTTGGACGGGCCGCGGGTTTTTTTCCCTTCACCCTCTTTTATTCCCAGGTTTTGCGTTGTACAACAAATTAAAGTAAATATACAGTGCAGTCTGTATGTGTTTGGACAGGGACACATTTTTTTGTTGTTTTCATTCTGTTCTCCAACAAACAAACAGTTGACATAAAACAGTCACAATGTGGTTGAAGTGCAGACTTTCAGCTTTGATTTGACCATATTTACATCCATATCAAGTGAACATTGTAGGAATTACAGCCCTTTTTATACATAGTCCCCCCCAATTTTAGGGGCTCAAAAATAATTGGACAAATTAACATAATCATAGATTAAATTGTTTTTTTTTTTTATACTTGGTTGCATATCCTTTGCATGCCATGACTTCCTGATGTCCGTGACCTATCAACATCATCAGAGTCTGGATATCTTATTTTCAGGTTGTCCTACAAGCGATACTAAAACTCTTTGCATTTGAATGGATCTCTATGGGAATTTGGGGGTACTAAACATGACTACTTTCATTCACAGACAGTGCGCATCATAAATGGAAATCCAGGAAATCCAGCAATATTTCTTTACAAATAACAACATTTGGGGTTCCTATATGATGCAGTGTATCAGCAACACTGGTTTTCCAGATACCAATGAAACATATCAAGACTAACAAGGACCCAAAGGTGCTCAATTGAATTTTGATGTTGCTCAGCACTCCCCATCAAACATCAAGGCACTCAATGTTGGCTAATTCACTGATTTTACAGTTATTGATGACATATCTTTCTATGTTGCAGTTAAGTATATGTTTAATAGCTGTCAATTTTTGTTTTTTCTTTTTTGTGATGGTCATAATTTAGAAGCAGAAACAAATTTTGCTCAGAGGCGGTGTACTCATTTGCAACATGGCTCTTTATAATGTTGGTTAAAAAAAACATGCTTTCCTGTTTAGCATTGCAGTATTGCAGTGTTGCTGAAACACTACATAATATAGGAACCCCAAATCTTTTTTTATTTGTAAAGCGATAAAGCTGGATTTCCATTTTTCAGAGAGGGTGTACTCCTTCATGATGTGCACTGTAACATTGCTGTGTCCCAAGCATGGTGCCCTAATTGGGGGGGGGGATTATGTATAAAAAGGGCTGTAATTCATACACTGTTCACCCAATATGGATGTAAATACCCTTTTTTATTACAAATCTCAAATTGTGGAGTACAGAGGCAAATCAATAAATGATGGGTCTTTGTCCCAAACATTATGGAGGACACTGTATTCCTAATAATATTTAAATGTGTTTAATTTCATATCGTTTGTTCTCTGCAGGTTTCTGCCTCTGCTGCTGACGTTGAGAGGTCCTTGACTTTGCCTGACAGTCCTCGATTGATTGTTCTCAGTATGCATGTGTATGTTTAATTTAACTTTTCCTTGACCATGTGGCCACACCACAGGCCTTCCCTGTCCTCACTGCTATGCTATGTGTCAACCCCATCCCAACCAGTTCTCTCCCCTACAGAACTCGCTTCCGCAGGCGAGGCCCCCCGCGGCGACGGAACCTCTCCAACCTTCGCTATCCCTGACTGACCCCCCTGTGACGACTTCACGGTCGCAGGAGGGCTATGGAACTGCCAGTCTGCTACGCGGAAGGCTGACTTCATTTCGGCCTACGCGTCCCTCTCTCTCTCTACATTTCCTTGCCCTCACTGAGACCTGGATCACACCAGGCAACACTGCAACCCCCTGCCCTCCTCCTCCTCCTCCTCCTTCTCTCACGCCACCCGCCCGTCTGGCCGTGGTGGGGGCACAGGTTTGCTGATCTCTCCCTCCTGGAAATTCTCTGTTCTCCCCCTCTCTCACCTCTCCATCTCTACCTTTGAATACCACTCTGACTCAATCACCTATCCTGTTAACTTGTATATTGTTGTTATCTATCACCCTCCAGGGGCCCTGGGAAGCTTCCTCGATGAGCTTGACACCCTGCTCAGCTCCTTCCCAGAGGATGGCACCCCACTGATCCTCCTGGGAGACTTCAACATCCACCTTGATGCCTCCCACTCCTCCGCAGCTTTCCTGGCCCTACTCCACTCATTCGTCCTCTCCCTGATGCACTCCCCACCAACACAACACACAAGGCTGGCAATTATTTCTGTGTCGGGAAGTCGGATTTATGAGATCGCTATTCGCGTAACGAACTGTGGCAGCGCAGTCCGGTGCCCACGCGATCTATTTGGTGAACGTGTACCACTTGTAGATTGTTTCCTATTGCACAAAATTCGTTTTAGATGGACTGGATAATAATTTCTGTCTCGGGAACTTGGATTTATGACATCGCCAAAAGCGTAATCAACTGTATTTAAAAACGGTGACGCACACACCTGCTCCCGATTACACGTTTGTATTTGCTATATTTTTTGTTTAAATAGTTTCCAATGCCACAGCGTTCGTGTTGGATGCACTGGTTAATTATTTCTGTCTGGGGATTTGGATTTATGATCGCTATTTATGAGATCGCTATTCGCGCAACGAACTGTGGCAGCGCAGTCCGGTGCGCCCACGCGATCTATTCAGAGGACTTGAACCACTTGTATATTGTTTCCAGTTGCCCAAAATTCGTTTTAGATGGACTGGATAATAATTTTTCAGTCTCGGGAACTTGGATTTATGAGATCGCTAATAGCGTAATCAACTGTATTTAAAACGGTGACGCACACAACTGCGCCCGATTACACGTTTGTATTTGCTATTTTTTTTGTTTAAATAGTTTCCAATGCCACAGCGTTCGTGTTGGATGCACTGGTTAATTATTTCTGTCTGGGGAATTTGGATTTATGAGATCGCTATTCGCGCAACGAACTGTGGCAGCGCAGTCCGGTGCCCACGCGATCTATTTGAGTGAACTTGTACCACTTGTATATTGTTTCCTATTGCACACAAAATTCGTTTTAGATGGACTGGATAATAATTTTTCTGTCTCGGGAACTTGGATTTATGAGATCGCCAAATAGCGTAATCAACTGTAAAAAACGGTGACGCACACACCTGCGCCCGATTACACGTTTGTATTTGCTATATTTTTTGTTTAAATAGTTTCCAATGCCACAGCGTTCGTGTTGGATGCACTGGTTATTATTTCTGTCTGGGGAATTTGGATTTATGAGATCGCTATTCGCGCAACGAACTGTGGCAGCGCAGTCCGGTGCCCCCACGCGATCTATTTGGTGAACGTGTACCACTTGTAGATTGTTTCCTATTGCAAAAATTCGTTATAGATGGACTGGATAATAATTTCTGTCTCGGGAACTTGGATTTATGAGATCGCTAATAGCGTAATCAACTGTATTTAAAACGGTGACGCACACACCTGATTACCCGATTTTACACGTTTGTAGCGTTTTTGATACTGGTTAATTATTTTTTGTTTAAATAGTTTCCAATGCCACAGCGTTCGTGTTGGATGCACTGGTTAATTATTTCTGTCTGGGGAATTTGGATTTATGAGATCGCTATTCGCGCAACGAACTGTGGCAGCGCAGTCCGGTGCCCACGCGATCTATTTGGTGACTTGAACTTGTACTATTACCACTTGTAGATTTTTTTATATTGTTTCCAGTTGCACACAAATTTCGTTTTAGATGGACTGGATAATAATTTCTGTCACGGGAACTTGTATTTATGAGATCGCTAATAGCGTAATCAACTGTATTTAAAACGGTGACGCACACACCTGCGCCCGATTACACGTTTGTATTTGCTATATTATTTGTTTAAATAGTTTCCAATGCCACAGCGTTCGTGTTGGATGCACTGGTTAATTATTTCTGTCTGGGGAATTTGGATTTATGAGATCGCTATTCGCGCAACGAACTGTGGCAGCGCAGTCCGGTGCCCACGCGATCTATTTGGTGAGGACTTGTACCACTTGTAGATTGTTTCCTATTGCACAAAATTCGTTTTAGATGGACTGGATAATAATTTCTGTCTCGGGAACTTGGATTTATGAGATCGCTAATAGCGTAATCAACTGTATTTAAAACGGTGACGCACACACCTGCGCCCGATTACACGTTTGTATTTGCTATATTTTTGTTTAAATAGTTTCCAATGCCACAGCGTTCGTGTGGATGCACTGGTTAATTATTTCTGTCTGGGGGGGAATTTGGATTTATGAGATCGCTATTCGCGCAACGAACTGTGGCAGCGCAGTCCGGTGCCCACGCGATCTATTCAGAGTGACTTGTACCACTTGTATTGTTTCCTATTGCACAAAATTCGTTTTTAGATGGACTGGATAATAATTTCTGTCTCGGGAACTTGGATTTATGAGATCGCTAATAGCGTAATCAACTGTATTTAAAACGGTGACGCACACACCTGCGCCCGATTACACGTTTGTATTTGCTATATTATTTGTTTAAATAGTTTCCAATGCCACAGCGTTCGTGTTGGATGCACTGGTTAATTATTTCTGTCTGGGGAATTTGGATTTTATGAGATCGCTATTCGCGCAACGAACTGTGGCAGCGCAGTCCGGTGCCCACGCGATCTATTTGGTGAACGTGTACCACTTGTATATTTGTTTCCTATTGCACAAAAATTCGTTTTAGATGGACTGGATAATAATTTCGTCTCGGGAACTTGGATTTATGAGATCGCTAATAGCGTAATCAACTGTATTTAAAACGGTGACGCACACACCTGCGCCCGATTACACGTTTGTATTTGCTATATTTTTTGTTTAAATAGTTTCCAATGCCACAGCGTTCGTGTTGGATGCACTGGTTAATTATTTCTGTCTGGGGAATTTGGATTTATGAGATCGCTATTCGCGCAACGAACTGTGGCAGCGCAGTCCGGTGCCCACGCGATCTATTTGGTGAACGTGTACCACTTGTATATTGTTTCCATTGCACAAAATTCGTTTTAGATGGACTGGATAATAATTTCTGTCTCGGGAACTTGGATTTATGAGATCGCTAATAGCGTAATCAACTGTATTTAAAACGGTGACGCACACACCTGCGCCCGATTACACGTTTGTATTTGCTATATTTTTGTTTAAATAGTTTCCAATGCCACAGCGTTCGTGTTGGATGCACTGGTTAATTATTTCTGTCTGGGGAATTGGGATTTATGAGATCGCTATTCGCGCAACGAACTGTGGCAGCGCAGTCCGGTGCCCACGCGATCTATTTGTGAGGACTTGTACCACTTGTAGATTTTTTCCTATTGCACAAAATTCGTTTTAGATGGACTGGATAATAATTTCTGTCTCGGGAACTTGGATTTATGAGATCGCTAATAGCGTAATCAACTGTATTTAAAACGGTGACGCACACACCTGCGCCCGATTACACGTTTGTATTTGCTATATTTTTTGTTTAAATAGTTTCCAATGCCACAGCGTTCGTGTTGGATGCACTGGTTAATTATTTCTGTCTGGGGAATTTGGATTTATGAGATCGCTATTCGCGCAACGAACTGTGGCAGCGCAGTCCGGTGCCCACGCGATCTATTGGTGAGGACTTGTACCACTTGTATTGTTTCCTATTGCACAAAAATTCGTTTTAGATGGACTGGATAATAATTTCTGTCTCGGGAACTTGGATTTATGAGATCGCTAATAGCGTAATCAACTGTATTTAAAACGGGTGACGCACACACACCTGCGCCCCCGATTACACGTTTGTATTTGCTATATTATTTGTTTAAATAGTTTCCAATGCCACAGCGTTCGTGTTGGATGCACTGGTTAATTATTTCTGTCTGGGGAATTTGGATTTATGAGATCGCTATTCGCGCAACGAACTGTGGCAGCGCAGTCCGGTGCCCACGCGATCTATTTGTGAACTTGTGTACCACTTGTAGATTGTTTCCTATTGCACAAAATTCGTTTTAGATGGACTGGATAATAATTTCTGTCTCGGGAACTTGGATTTATGAGATCGCCAATAGCGTTATCAACTGAATTTAAAACGGGTGACGCACACACCTGCGACCGATTACACGTTTGTATTTGCTATATTTTGTTTAAATAGTTTCCAATGCCACAGCGTTCGTGTTGGATGCACTGGTTAATTATTTCTGTCTGGGGAATTTGGATTTATGAGATCGCTATTCGCGCAACGAACTGTGGCAGCAGCGCAGTCCGGTGCCCACGCGATCTATTTGGTGAACGTGTACCACTTGTAGGTTGTTTCCTATTGCACAAAATTCGTTTTAGATGGACTGGATAATAATTTCTGTCTCGGGAATTTGGATTTATGATATCGCCAATAGCGTAATCAACTGTATTTAAAACGGTGACGCACACACCTGCGCCCGATTACACGTTTGTATTTGCTATATTATTTGTTTAAATAGTTTCCAATGCCACAGCGTTCGTGTTGGATGCACTGGTTAATTATTTCTGTCTGGGGAATTTGGATTTATGAGATCGCTATTCGCGCAACGAACTGTGGCAGCGCAGTCCGGTGCCCACGCGATCTATTTGCTGAACGTGTACCACTTGTAGATTGTTTCCTATTGCACCAAATTCGTTTTAGATGGACGGGATAATAATTTCTGTCTCGGGAACTTGGATTTATGAGATCGCCAAAAGCGTAATCAACTGTTTTTAAAACGGAGATGCACACACACCTGCTGCTACCGAATGCATGAGCTTCTTCGTTCACTGTGGAGCCCAAGCCATCCTTTTATTTTCCCCAGGCATTTATAAGTCCTTAAATGTAAGGCTGCGTGTGCACAAAACGCCTGCGAGGGCATGCATTTCTTAGAATGAATGTCAATATTACTAGTAATAGCGGTGGTGCTTGATTATTGGCGAATTTGACGGATGATGCACACACCTGCTGCCGAATGCAGGAGCGTATGCATCTTACCCCAATTTCCTGGTCAACACACTTTCCCCCACGTCACATCCTTACTAGGTTTAAACTTCCAACTACTCTCACTAAAGCAATACAATGCCTCCTCCTAGTGGTCAGAATACACTCAACCTGTAACATCTATTATTGAACACAACAAATGTAATGCCAAAAAACGTATGGTAGCTTTACACATGGTATAAACTAATTGCATGCTATGAAACGAGAAGGAACTATTTATTTCTTGATAAAATCATTGTTTTCCTGGAACTAACGACCAGAGGTTTTTGCTTAAAAACGGTGCAAATAGAACTACCAACCAGAGTGTCTGCATAACGACGGTCCAATTAGAACTACGAACCAGAGTTTTGCTTGACAACGGCAAAATAATATGCCCAAACGCCCGCAGAATAACATTTCACTTTCAGCTGATTAAATCTAAAAAAATCAATAAATATAAAAATAAACATATATATAGTCATTGTTGGTACACGGTATGAAATTGATGTGAAATTACAGGGAAATTCCGACAGTAACCTGCTGTTTTTTATTGATATACAGCACATTGCTGGAGACAGAACAGCATTGTGGGCGTTTTGCTCTTAACTGCATATCACCGTTTGAATTTGCAGTAATTAACTGGAAATTGCAAAGGATATTGGGAAGCCATTGGTTAGTAGTGGCGGCAGAGAATTTGCTAACAAAGCAATGCCAAGTTTCGAGTGTCACACCTAATAGGCTAGGCGAATTTAAAAGTAATTATTACAATTTGTTCGTTTTTTATTTCCAACAGAATACGTTGATCTGTATTTCACATTAATCTTCTTGTTCTTTTCCAAGGCAACCCTGTATTTCGATATATTATTTGTTGCAGCTGGCTAGAGAGTCGCTGGATTGCGCAGGTAGGCTACGTGCGTTTCGAATTCATAAAACTAGTTCGTATCATAACGGCCAATCATTCGCCAGCGATAGCTTAGTATGAAAGCATGTTTCCATGTCAGTATTGTGGTCACCAATGCTTAACGAAGTATGCGTTTGTTAGGCATATGAAAGTACGTGCGAGTCTTCCAATCGCGTCGTTTAAATGCGCCTTTTTAGATGGCACCCGTTCGTTCAGAAACGTAACGCAGTTGGAATGTCATGTATATCGAGAGCATCAAGATAAGAGGAGAGCACAGGTAACTGCAATCGAGCGTGTATCTTGTCATGTAGAAATTTGCGATGTTAGATGCAATGATTTATCCAGTTTAAACTCTCATTTGAAATCTCATATCAGAGAGGGCAGGGCAGTTTCTTGTCCATTTCGTCAGTGTGGGAGAACGTTTTCAGTCGTCTCTTCCTTTACTTCTCATTTTTCAAGAGTACACAAGTCTTGTACAGCATCCAGTCTTTTGGGCCTTGAAACAGTAGGAAGAGAGACGAGACTAACGGCAACCAATGAACAAGTTGAGGATGTTTCAGTGTTGGAGGGGGATTTGACTGACGACATAACTGATGATAATGAGGGAGACCAAGCTGCGGTGCTGCCAGAGAGAGCAGATGAATCCCTTTTCTTGCACAATTTGGCTTTCTTTTATTTAAAGTTGCAGGCAAAACTTTTACTGCCAGCATCAGTCATACAGTCTATTATTGAGGATTTTCAAGCAGTGCATGATATCAGTCAGTCTTATTTACTTCATAAGTTGGACGAAAAGCTGGTATCATTGGATATCTCTGATAGTGAGAGAGAGAATGTCATAGAGGTTCTTAAATCCGAGGATTTGTTTCGGGCATGCAACACTGGTGGTACCTTGAAAACTGATCAAAGACAAAAAACAGTTTTTTTTTACATTACATTGAGCCAGTCCCACTTTATCTTGGAATGAATGATTCAGGGAAGGAAGGAATGTTTTGCTCAATACATTCCGTTAAAAGATGCACTTCGATCACTCTTTTGTCAGTGTCAGTCGGTCAAGCAGCAAACACATAGCAACAAACAAGAGATACAGTCTTTGTCTAGATCAAGAGATGTCTTGGAAGACATCTGGGATGGTAGCAATGTGGCAGCAAATGTACTGTTTAAGAAGTAGGAGGAATCTCTTGGTCTGGTACTGTACCAGGATGCTTTTGAAGTGGTAAATCCGCTACTTTGATTGAAGTGGTATAGTCTTACCTGATGGACATGTGTACCGAGGAACATTGTGTGCCATAGCTGGAGATAATCTGGGATCACACAGTATTGGTGGCTTTAGTGAAAACTTCAGTAAAAGCACCCATTTCTGCAGATTATGTACTGTTGACCGTTCAATTTTTGTCATCTCCCTTCACAACAGGTGAAAAGAAAACAATTGCATCATACAAAGACAGCGTGCAGCACAGCATGCAGCATAACGTAAGTACATCAAAACTGTCACTGGGAATTAAACTTGATTCCAAATTTATCAAATTAACCCACTTCCATGTGTGCCAACCTGGTCTGCCTCCTTGTCTGGGCCATGACTTATTTGAGGGTATCGTCGCATATGACTTGGCTCTATACCTAAGTCATTTTGTCACAAATCAGAAATTCTTCACGTATAGAGAACTGAATGGACGGCTTAATCACTTCAGGTACCTTGGCAATGACGCCAGCAATAAGCCATGTGAAATGAATCCAGGAAGTGAGAAATTGAGTGGACATGCTGTCCAGAATTGGTGTTTCCTTAGACTTCTGCCTCTCTTGATTGGGGACAAAATTTAAAATCCAGTTGAAAATGAAGTTTGGCAATTTGTGTTGCAGCTAAGGCAAAAAGTTGAATTTGTTTTGTGTGCTCCTGCCATTGCAACTAGCCAGGTGGCCTACTTGAGAGTCCTTATTGAGGAGTATTTGCCAAGTCGACAGGATTGTTTTCCTAATCACCCACTTAAGCCGAAACACCATTATATATGTCACTATCCTGAACTGATACTTTGCTTTGGGCCTCTTATTCGCTTATGGACCCTTAGGTTTGAGAGTAAAACACACACACATTTTAAACAGTGTGCTCACAAATGACACAACTTCAAGAATTTGTCTTCCACATTAGCAGAGAGGCATCAACTTTTACAAGCATCTCTCTGTGCTGGTAATGTGTTTCCACCTTGTGTCATTTTTGATAGAGGTACAGATTTCTTTTCCAAATGATTACAATGACAAGATAAAACAATCTGTTGATCATTTAGGCCTCCAGCTACTTAACTCTGTGGCTGTACACAATGTCCCCGTTAAAGGCACAAGCTACAAAAAAGGCATGTGTGTTGTCTTGGAGAAGAATGATGAGGGACTAGCTTTGGCAAGATAGAACTGATTCTTGTTTGCAACAGTTGTGTTTACTTTGTCACAGAGAAATGCCAGTCTGATTTCCTTTTTGATCAGGGGATTTACTGCCCAAAGATGGGCTCAGAGAACCCCATTTCAAATTATTTCTGCCTAGATCATGCACGCCTCCTTGACTATTACCCTTTGCCTGTGTACAACATGTTTGGTCTGTCTCTAATAGCCCTTCACCACTCCTTTCCTCCAGAATGTCTGCTATAAGTGAGAGCATCAAGGACGCAGTCATTTCTGTCCTGCCAAGTGTGCCAGAAGAGACGCTCATTCTGTTGGTTGAAACGATCTTACACCAGGGAGTGGAAAGCAAAGATGACTTGCAGTACATAAGAGAACAGGAAATTGCAGAGGTTATTCGACCAAGCCAGTGCAGAAAACTTTTAAATGCATGGAAATGAGCAGGTACTGTATATTTACTACTTCACGACCAAATTAAAGAGTGTATTAAAATGCTTATTGTTTTATTTATTTAATTAATTACGGCATCATTTTAGTCAATATTGATAATGATAGATTTTTGTTTTCATTGCCAGATGCCATAAGTTGTGCTACCCCCCTACTCCAGTCCCCAGAAGGCAGTTCATCACTGTCAAGCTCCTCGAGATCCAGTAGCCCTTCACCATCACATTCCACACGGCCACCAGTAAAGCAAAACTGGCCAGAAACTTTCCAGGTACCCTGGGAGAAAATGCCACCAGGTATTGGTACTGCCACTGAAAGTGGGATAAGGCCCTCACCAGCAGATAGAAGGCAAATGGTTCGGGTCTTGGTGGACGAAATGAGGAAGTTTGAGGCCAACCCTTCGTGGTCGCAGTGCCTCATAATTTCTGTCAAGATTGTCAAGGGGTTTCCACAGTCCTTGGCTGACATGATAGAAGGGAAATTTATAGGGGGAGGATATGCATCTCTCCTGAGTCAAATAAAAATTCATGTTGAGCATTTAAAGAGAAATAACACTTTTGGCACGGTGCAGGTCTGTCACCACAGGGGCAAAGCCAAACACAGGCCCTGCAGATAGCTATGGCTGCACACGGTGGCAGCCAGACCTTCCACCTGAAGAAACAAAGGAAGCACACTGGAAGAGAAAAAGAAGATACTTTTTTGGAGTTCTTCTCTCGTGAGGGCTTGTCTGGGATTGAAAGGGGAGAAGTACAGAATCTCATGGAGGCAACGTACTACTTACAGCGCAAGATGATAAACACAACACCGGCCCACACACTTGAATATCTGAAATCTCAGTGGCCATACCTGTTTGTCCCTAGGAGTATGTGTACACATTTTGAGATGTTAACAGACATCAACATTTTGAGAAAACTGGAAGCATCTCTTGAAGGAAATGGGCGAAATATCATGGAGTTCCTCCAAAAAAAAACCCTACCAACAGTGAAGTCAAGGCTGTTCTGACCCGAAGCAATACCAGTGTGGCAGCTCCATATGTTCTGCTGGTGCTGATGGGACTTCAAACAGCAGAGTGATGCACTGATACTGGAAACAGATGTGACGACTGTCTCTAATATTGTTTTATTTTTATTGTAGTTACAGGAGTCGGCCAGTGTGTGCGGTGCACCCCTTTCTAATTGAGAGCACCTGGGGGTAAACCCTCTAATAAGGAAGCCCCAGTGCTTTCTGGGTTGTTTTTCTCTCTTTCTTTCTCACTCTGTTCCAGGTAATCCTGCACCAGGTCGGGCGGTTGGACGGGCCGCGGGTTTTTCCCTTCACCCTCTTTTATTCCCAGGTTTTGCGTTGTACAACAAATTAAAGTAAATATACAGTGCAGTCTGTATGTGTTTGGACAGGGACACATTTTTTTGTTGTTTTCATTCTGTTCTCCAACAAACAAACAGTTGACATAAAACAGTCACAATGTGGTTGAAGTGCAGACTTTCAGCTTTGATTTGACCATATTTACATCCATATCAAGTGAACATTGTAGGAATTACAGCCCTTTTTATACATAGTCCCCCCCAATTTTAGGGGCTCAAAAATAATTGGACAAATTAACATAATCATAGATTAAATTGTCATTTTTTTATACTTGGTTGCATATCCTTTGCATGCCATGACTTCCTGATGTCCGTGACCTATCAACATCATCAGAGTCTGGATATCTTATTTTCAGGTTGTCCTACAAGCGATACTAAAACTCTTTGCATTTGAATGGATCTCTATGGGAATTTGGGGGTACTAAACATGACTACTTTCATTCACAGACAGTGCGCATCATAAATGGAAATCCAGGAAATCCAGCAATATTTCTTTACAAATAACAACATTTGGGGTTCCTATATGATGCAGTGTATCAGCAACACTGGTTTTCCAGATACCAATGAAACATATCAAGACTAACAAGGACCCAAAGGTGCTCAATTGAATTTTGATGTTGCTCAGCACTCCCCATCAAACATCAAGGCACTCAATGTTGGCTAATTCACTGATTTTACAGTTATTGTGACATATCTTTCTATGTTGCAGTTAAGTATATGTTTAATAGCTGTCAATTTTTTTTTTTTTTTTTTTGTGATGGTCATAATTTAGAAGCAGAAACAAATTTTGCTCAGAGGCGGTGTACTCATTTGCAACATGGCTCTTTATAATGTTGGTTAAAAAAAAAACATGCTTTCCTGTTTAGCATTGCAGTATTGCAGTGTTGCTGAAACACTACATAATATAGGAACCCCAAATCTTTTTTTATTTGTAAAGCGATAAAGCTGGATTTCCATTTTTCAGAGAGGGTGTACTCCTTCATGATGTGCACTGTAACATTGCTGTGTCCCAAGCATGGTGCCCTAAAATTGGGGGGATTATGTATAAAAAGGGCTGTAATTCATACACTGTTCACCCAATATGGATGTAAATACCCTTTTTTATTACAAATCTCAAATTGTGGAGTACAGAGGCAAATCAATAAATGATGGGTCTTTGTCCCAAACATTATGGAGGACACTGTATTCCTAATAATATTTAAATGTGTTTAATTTCATATCGTTTGTTCTCTGCAGGTTTCTGCCTCTGCTGCTGACGTTGAGAGGTCCTTGACTTTGCCTGACAGTCCTCGATTGATTGTTCTCAGTATGCATGTGTATGTTTAATTTAACTTTTCCTTGACCATGTGGCCACACCACAGGCCTTCCCTGTCCTCACTGCTATGCTGTGTCAACCCCATCCCAACCCGTTCTCTCCCCTACAGAACTCGCTTCCGCAGGCGAGGCCCCCCGCGGCGACGGAACCTCTCCAACCTTCGCTATCCCTGACTGACCCCCCTGTGACGACTTCACGGTCGCAGGAGGGCTATGGAACTGCCAGTCTGCTACGCGGAAGGCTGACTTCATTTCGGCCTACGCGTCCCTCTTCTCTCTACATTTCCTTGCCCTCACTGAGACCTGGATCACACCAGGCAACACTGCAACCCCTGCAGCCCTCTCCTCCTCCTCCTCCTTCTCTCACCCACCCCCGCCCGTCTGGCCGTGGTGGGGGCACAGGTTTGCTGATCTCTCCCTCCTGGAAATTCTCTGTTCTCTCCCCCCTCTCTCACCTCTCCATCTCTACCTTTGAATACCACTCTGTCTCAATCACCTATCCTGTTAACTTGTATATTGTTGTTATCTATCACCCTCCAGGGGCCCTGGGAAGCTTCCTCGATGAGCTTGACACCCTGCTCAGCTCCTTCCCAGAGGATGGCACCCCACTGATCCTCCTGGGAGACTTCAACATCCACCTTGATGCCTCCCACTCCGCAGCTTTCCTGGCCCTACTCCACTCATTCGTCCTCTCCCTGATGCACTCCCCACCAACACACAAGGCTGGCAATTATTTGTGTGTCGGGGAAGTCGGATTTATGAGATCGCTATTCGCGTAACGAACTGTGGCAGCGCAGTCCGGTGCCCACGCGATCTATTTGGTGAACGTGTACCACTTGTAGATTGTTTCCTATTGCACAAAATTCGTTTTAGATGGATGGACTGGATAATAATTTCTGTCTCGGGAACTTGGATTTATGACATCGCCAAAAGCGTAATCAACTGTATTTAAAACGGTGACGCACACACCTGCGCTCCCGATTACACGTTTGTATTTTCTATATTATTTGTTTAAATAGTTTCCAATGCCACAGCGTTCGTGTTGGATGCACTGGTTAATTATTTCTGTCTGGGGAATTTGGATTTATGAGATCGCTATTCGCGCAACGAACTGTGGCAGCGCAGTCCGGTGCCCACGCGATCTATTCAGAGGACTTGAACCACTTGTATATTGTTTCCAGTTGCCCAAAATTCGTTTTAGATGGACTGGATAATAATTTCAGTCTCGGGAACTTGGATTTATGAGAGATCGCTAATAGCGTAATCAACTGTATTTAAAACGGGTGACGCACACAACTGCGCCCGATTACACGTTTGTATTTGCTATATTTTTTGTTTAAATAGTTTCCAATGCCACAGCGTTCGTGTTGGATGCATGGGTTAATTATTTCTGTCTGGGGAATTTGGATTTATGAGATCGCTATTCGCGCAACGAACTGTGGCAGCGCAGTCCGGTGCCCACGCGATCTATTTCAGTGAACTTGTACCACTTGTAGATTTTTTTCCTATTGCACAAAATTCGTTTTAGATGGACTGGATAATAATTTCTGTCTCGGGAACTTGGATTTATGAGATCGCTAATAGCGTAATCAACTGTATTTAAAACGGGTGACACACACACACCTGCGCCCGATTACACGTTTGTATTTGCTATATTTTTTTGTTTAAATAGTTTCCAATGCCACAGCGTTCGTGTTGGATGCACTGGTTAATTATTTCTGTCTGGGGAATTTGGATTTATGAGATCGCTATTCGCGCAACGAACTGTGGCAGCGCAGTCCGGTGCCCACGCGATCTATTTGGTGAACGTGTACCACTTGTATTTGTTTCCTATTGCACAAAATTCGTTTTAGATGGACTGGATAATAATTTCTGTCTCGGGGAACTTGGATTTATGAGATCGCCAATAGCGTAATCAACTGTATTTAAAACGGTGACGCACACACCTGCGCCCGATTACACGTTTGTATTTGCTATATTTTTTGTTTAAATAGTTTCCAATGCCACAGCGTTCGTGTTGGATGCACTGGTTAATTATTTCTGTCTGGGGAATTTGGATTTATGAGATCGCTATTCGCGCAACGAACTGTGGCAGCGCAGTCCGGTGCCCACGCGATCTATTTGGTGAACGTGTACCACTTGTATTGTTTCCTATTGCACAAAATTCGTTTTAGATGGACTGGATAATAATTTCTGTCTCGGGAACTTGGATTTATGAGATCGCTAATAGCGTAATCAACTGTATTTAAAACGGTGACGCACACACCTGCGCCCGATTACACGTTTGTATTTGCTATATTTTTTTTTGTTTAAATAGTTTCCAATGCCACAGCGTTCGTGTTGGATGCACTGGTTAATTATTTCTGTCTGGGGAATTTGATTTATGAGATCGCTATTCGCGCAACGAACTGTGGCAGCGCAGTCCGGTGCCCACGCGATCTATTCAGGTGAACTTGTACCACTTGTATATTTTTTCTATTGCACAAAATTCGTTTTAGATGGACTGGATAATAATTTCTGTCTCGGGAACTTGGATTTATGAGATCGCTAATAGCGTAATCAACTGTATTTAAAACGGGTGACGCACACACCTGCGCCCGATTACACGTTTGTATTTGCTATATTTTTTTTTAAATAGTTTCCAATGCCACAGCGTTCGTGTTGGATGCACTGGTTAATTATTTCTGTCTGGGGAATTTGGATTTATGAGATCGCTATTCGCGCAACGAACTGTGGCAGCGCAGTCCGGTGCCCACGCGATCTATTCAGAGGACTTGTACCACTTGTATATTGTTTCCATTGCACAAAATTCGTTTTAGATGGACTGGATAATAATTTCTGTCTCGGGAACTTGGATTTATGAGATCGCTAATAGCTAATCATCAACTGTATTTAAAAAACGGTGACGCACACAACCTGCGCCCGATTACACGTTTGTATTTGCTATATTTTTTGTTTAAATAGTTTCCAATGCCACAGCGTTCGTGTTGGATGCACTGGTTAATTATTTCTGTCTGGGGAATTTGGATTTATGAGATCGCTATTCGCGCAACGAACTGTGGCAGCGCAGTCCGGTGCCCACGCGATCTATTTGGTGAACGTGTACCACTGTGTATTGTTTCCTATTGCACAAAATTCGTTTTAGATGGACTGGATAATAATTTCTGTCTCGGGAACTTGGATTTATGAGATCGCTAATAGCGTAATCAACTGTATTTAAAACGGTGACGCACACACCTGCGCCCGATTACACGTTTGTATTTGCTATATTATTTGTTTAAATAGTTTCCAATGCCACAGCGTTCGTGTTGGATGCACTGGTTAATTATTTCTGTCTGGGGAATTTGGATTTATGAGATCGCTATTCGCGCAACGAACTGTGGCAGCGCAGTCCGGTGCCCACGCGATCTATTGGTGAACGTGTACCACTTGTAGATTGTTTCCTATTGCACAAAATTCGTTTTAGATGGACTGGATAATAATTTCTGTCTCGGGAACTTGGATTTATGAGATCGCTAATAGCGTAATCAACTGTATTTAAAACGGTGACGCACACACCTGCGCCCGATTACACGTTTGTATTTGCTATATTATTTGTTTAAATAGTTTCCAATGCCACAGCGTTCGTGTTGGATGCACTGGTTAATTATTTCTGTCTGGGGAATTTGGATTTATGAGATCGCTATTCGCGCAACGAACTGTGGCAGCGCAGTCCGGTGCCCACGCGATCTATTTGTGAACGTGTACCACTTGTAGATTTTTTCCTATTGCACAAAATTCGTTTTAGATGGACTGGATAATAATTTCTGTCTCGGGAACTTGGATTTATGAGATCGCTAATAGCGTAATCAACTGTATTTAAAACGGTGACGCACACCCTGCGCCCGATTACACGTTTGTATTTGCTATATTTTTTGTTTAAATAGTTTCCAATGCCACAGCGTTCGTGTTGGATGCACTGGTTAATTATTTCTGTCTGGGGAATTTGGATTTATGAGTTCGCTATTTCGCGCAACGAACTATGGCAGCGCAGTCCGGTGCCCACGCGATCTATTGGTGAGGACTTGTACCACTTGTATATTGTTTTCCATTGCCCAAAATTCGTTTTAGATGGACTGGATAATAATTTCTGTCTCGGGAACTTGGATTTATGAGATCGCTAATAGCGTAATCAACTGTATTTAAAACGGTGACGCACACACCTGCGCCCGATTACACGTTTGTATTTGCTATATTATTTGTTTAAATAGTTTCCAATGCCACAGCGTTCGTGTTGGATGCACTGGTTAATTATTTCTGTCTGGGGAATTTGGATTTATGAGATCGCTATTCGCGCAACGAACTGTGGCAGCGCAGTCCGGTGCCCACGCGATCTATTTGAACGTGTACCACTTGTATATTGTTTCCTATTGCACAAAATTCGTTTTAGATGGACTGGATAATAATTTCTGTCTCGGGAACTTGGATTTATGAGATCGCTAATAGCGTAATCAACTGTATTTAAAACGGTGTCGCACACAACTGCGCCCGATTACACGTTTGTATTTGCTATATTTTTTGTTTAAATAGTTTCCAATGCCACAGCGTTCGTGTTGGATGCACTGGTTAATTATTTCTGTCTGGGGAATTTGGATTTATGAGATCGCTATTTCGCCCAACGAACTGTGGCAGCGCAGTCCGGTGCCCACGCGATCTATTTGGTGAACGAGTACCACTTGTAGATTGTTTCCTATTGCACAAAATTCGTTTTAGATGGACTGGATAATAATTTCTGTCTCGGGAACTTGGATTTATGAGATCGCCAATAGCGTTATCAACCTTATTTAAAACGGGTGACACTCACACCTGCGACCGATTACACGTTTGTATTTTCTATATTTTTTGTATTAATAGTTTCCAATGCCACAGCGTTCGTGTTGGATGCACTGGTTAATTATTTCTGTCTGGGGAATTTGGATTTATGAGATCGCTATTCGCGCAACGAACTGTGGCAGCGCAGTCCGGTGCCCACGCGATCTATTTGGTGAACTTGTACCACTTGTATATTGTTTCCAGTTGCTCAAAATTCGTTTTAGATGGACTGGATAATAATTTCTGTCTCGGGAACTTGGATTTATGAGATCGCCAATAGCGTAATCAACTGTATTTAAAACGGTGACGCACACACCTGCGCCCGATTACACGTTTGTATTTGCTATATTTTTGTTTAAATAGTTTCCAATGCCACAGCGTTCGTGTTGGATGCACTGGTTAATTATTTCTGTCTGGGGAATTTGGATTTGGATTTATGAGATCGCTATTCGCGCAACGAACTGTGGCAGCGCAGTCCGGTGCCCACGCGATCTATTTGCTGAACGTGTACCACTTGTAGATTTTTTCCTATTGCACAAATTCGTTTTAGATGGACTGGATAATAATTTCTGTCCCGGGAACTAGGATTTATGAGATCGCCAAAAGCGTAATCAACTGTTTTTAAAACGGAGATGCACACACCTGCTACCGAATGCATGAGCTTCTTCGTTCACTGTGGAGCCCAAGCCATCCTTTTATTTTCCCCAGGCATTTATAAGTCCTTAAATGTAAGGCTGCGTGTGCACAAAACGCCTGCGAGGGCATGCATTTCTTAGAATGAATGTCAATATTACTAGTAATAGCGGTGGTGCTTGATTATTGGCGAATTTGACGGATGATGCACACACCTGCTGCCGAATGCAGGAGCGTATGCATCTTACCCCAATTTCCTGGTCAACACACTTTCCCCCACGTCACATCCTTACTAGGTTTAGACTTCCAACTACTCTCACTAAAGCAATACAATGCCTCCTCCTAGTGGTCAGAATACACTCAACCTGTAACATCTATTATTGAACACAACAAATGTAATGCCCAAAAAACGTATGGTAGCTTTACACATGGTATAAACTAATTGCATGCTATGAAACGAGAAGGAACTATTTATTTCTTGATAAAATCATTGTTTTCCTGGAACTAACGACCAGAGGTTTTTGCTTAAAAACGGTGCAAATAGAACTACCAACCAGAGTGTCTGCATAACGACGGTCCAATTAGAACTACGAACCAGAGTTTTGCTTGACAACGGCAAAATAATATGCCCAAACGCCCGCAGAATAACATTTCACTTTCAGCTGATTAAATCTAAAAAAAATCAATAAATATAAAAATAAACATATATATAGTCATTGTTGGTACACGGTATGAAATTGATGTGAAATTACAGGGAAATTCCGACAGTAACCTGCTGTTTTATTGATATACAGCACATTGCTGGAGACAGAACAGCATTGTGGGCGTTTTGCTCTTAACTGCATATCACCGTTTGAATTTGCAGTAATTAACTGGAAATTGCAAAGGATATTGGGAAGCCATTGGTTAGTAGTGGCGGCAGAGAATTTGCTAACAAAGCAATGCCAAGTTTCGAGTGTCACACCTAATAGGCTACGCGAATTTAAAAGTAATTATTACAATTTGTTCGTTTTTTATTTCCAACAGAATACGTTGATCTGTATTTCACATTAATCTTCTTGTTCTTTTCCAAGGCAACCCTGTATTTCGAATATTATTTGTTGCAGCTGGCTAGAGAGTCGCTGGATTGCGCAGGTAGGCTACGTGCGTTTCGAATTCATAAAACTAGTTCGTATCATAACGGCCAATCATTCGCCAGCGATAGCTTAGTATGAAAGCATGTTTCCATGTCAGTATTGTGGTCACCAATGCTTAACGAAGTATGCGTTTGTTAGGCATATGAAAGTACGTGCGAGTCTTCCAATCGCGTCGTTTAAATGCGCCTTTTTAGATTGCACCCGTTCGTTCAGAAACGTAACGCAGTTGGAATGTCATGTATATCGAGAGCATCAAGAAAGAGGAGAGCACAGGTAACTGCAATCGAGCGTGTATCTTGTCATGTAGAATTTTGCGATGTTAGATGCAATGATTTATCCAGTTTAAACTCTCATTTGAAATCTCATATCAGAGAGGGCAGGGCAGTTTCTTGTCCATTTCGTCAGTGTGGGAGAACGTTTTCAGTCGTCTCTTCCTTTACTTCTCATTTTTCAAGAGTACACAAGTCTTGTACAGCATCCAGTCTTTTGGGCCTTGAAACAGTAGGAAGAGAGACGAGACTAACGGCAACCAATGAACAAGTTGAGGATGTTTCAGTGTTGGAGGGGGATTTGACTGACGACATAACTGATGATAATGAGGGAGACCAAGCAGCGGTGCTGCCAGAGAGAGCAGATGAATCCCTTTTCTTGCACAATTTGGCTTTCTTTTATTTAAAGTTGCAGGCAAAACTTTTACTGCCAGCATCAGTCATACAGTCTATTATTGAGGATTTTCAAGCAGTGCATGATATCAGTCAGTCTCATTTACTTCATAAGTTGGACGAAAAGCTGGTATCATTGGATATCTCTGATAGTGATGAGTGAGAGAGAATGTCATAGAGGTTCTTAAATCCGAGGATTTGTTTCGGGCATGCAACACTGGTACCTTGAAAACTGATCAAAGACAAAAAACAGTTTTTTACATTACATTGAGCCAGTCCCACTTTATCTTGGAATGAATGATTCAGGGAAGGAATGTTTTGCTCAATACATTCCGTTAAAAGATGCACTTCGATCACTCTTTCAGTGTCAGTCGGTCAAGCAGCAAACACATAGCAACAAACAAGAGATACAGTCTTTGTCTAGATCAAGAGATGTCTTGGAAGACATCTGGGATGGTAGCAATGTGGCAGCAAATGTACTGTTTAAGAAGTAGGAGGAATCTCTTGGTCTGGTACTGTACCAGGATGCTTTTGAAGTGGTAAATCCGCTACTTTGATTGAAGTGGTATAGTCTTACCTGATGGACATGTGTACCGAGGAACATTGTGTGCCATAGCTGGAGATAATCTGGGATCACACAGTATTGGTGGCTTTAGTGAAAACTTCAGTAAAAGCACCCATTTCTGCAGATTATGTACTGTTGACCGTGCTCAATTTTTGTCATCTCCCTTCACAACAGGTGAAAAGAAAACAATTGCATCATACAAAGACAGCGTGCAGCACAGCATGCAGCATAACGTAAGTACATCAAAACTGTCACTGGGAATTAAACTTGATTCCAAATTTATCAAATTAACCCACTTCCATGTGTGCCAACCTGGTCTGCCTCCTTGTCTGGGCCATGACTTATTTGAGGGTATCGTCGCATATGACTTGGCTCTATACCTAAGTCATTTTGTCACAAATCAGAAATTCTTCACGTATAGAGAACTGAATGGACGGCTTAATCACTTCAGGTACCTTGGCAATGACGCCAGCAATAAGCCATGTGAAATGAATCCAGGAAGTGAGAAATTGAGTGGACATGCTGTCCAGAATGGTGTTTCCTTAGACTTCTGCCTCTCTTGATTGGGGACAAAATTTAAAATCCAGTTGAAAATGAAGTTTGGCAATTTGTGTTGCAGCTAAGGCAAAAAGTTGAATTTGTTTGTGCTCCTGCCATTGCAACTAGCCAGGTGGCCTACTTGAGAGTCCTTATTGAGGAGTATTTGCCAAGTCGACAGGATTGTTTTCCTAATCACCCACTTAAGCCGAAACACCATTATATATGTCACTATCCTGAACTGATACTTTGCTTTGGGCCTCTTATTCGCTTATGGACCCTTAGGTTTGAGAGTAAACACACACACATTTTAAACAGTGTGCTCACAAATGACACAACTTCAAGAATTTGTCTTCCACATTAGCAGAGAGGCATCAACTTTTACAAGCATCTCTCTGTGCTGGTAATGTGTTTCCACCTTGTGTCATTTTTGATAGAGGTACAGATTTCTTTTCCAAATGATTACAATGACAAGATAAAACAATCTGTTGATCATTTAGGCCTCCAGCTACTTAACTCTGTGGCTGTACACAATGTCCCCGTTAAAGGCACAAGCTACAAAAAAGGCATGTGTGTTGTCTTGGAGAAGAATGATGAGGGACTAGTCTTTGGCAAGATAGAACTGATTCTTGTTTGCAACAGTTGTGTTTACTTTGTCACAGAGAAATGCCAGTCTGATTTCCTTTTTGATCAGGGGATTTACTGCCCAAAGATGGGCTCAGAGAACCCCATTTCAAATTATTTCTGCCTAGATCATGCACGCCTCCTTGACTATTACCCTTTGCCTGTGTACAACATGTTTGGTCTGTCTCTAATAGCCCTTCACCACTCCTTTCCTCCAGAATGTCTGATATAAGTGAGAGCATCAAGGACGCAGTCATTTCTGTCCTGCCAAGTGTGCCAGAAGAGACGCTCATTCTGTTGGTTGAAACGATCTTACACCAGGGAGTGGAAAGCAAAGATGACTTGCAGTACATAAGAGAACAGGAAATTGCAGAGGTTATTCGACCAAGCCAGTGCAGAAAACTTTTAAATGCATGGAAATGAGCAGGTACTGTATATTTACTACTTCACGACCAAATTAAAGAGTGTATTAAAATGCTTATTGTTTTATTTAATTAATTACGGCATCATTTTAGTCAATATTGATAATGATAGATTTTTGTTTTCATTGCCAGATGCCATAAGTTGTGCTACCCCCCTACTCCAGTCCCCAGAAGGCAGTTCATCACTGTCAAGCTCCTCGAGATCCAGTAGCCCTTCACCATCACATTCCACACGGCCACCAGTAAAGCAAAACTGGCCAGAAACTTTCGTTACCCTGGGTAGGTCCTATCTGCAAGATAGGAACTAGCGAAAGCAAGGACAGGGCAGTCCCGGCGATTCCCATCCCAGCCAAGGTGGAGAGGGTATTTTATGGTTGACCGTGTCGAAAGCTGCAGACAGGTCAAGAAGGATCAGGACAGAGGGGAGGCATGAGGCTCTTGCAGTGGCAAGTGCCTCCGTCACACCTAGGAGCGCAGTCTCTGTTGAGTGCCCGGATCGGAAGCCAGACTGGTGAGGGTCTAGCAGGTTGTTCTGATGGAGAAAAGAGGTTAGTTGTTTAAGAACTGCTCGTTCAAGGTTTTTTTGGACAGAAAGGGTAGAAGCGATACGGGTCGATAATTTGTTACCAATCGGAGGGGTCTGAGGTGGGTTTTTTTTTTTTAGAAGTGGGGTAACACGAGCCATCTTGAAATCAGAGGGAACGTGACCAGAGAGAGAGAGAGGAATTAACAATAGAGGACAGATAGGGAAGGAACTCGCTTGGAAATGGATTGGAGAAACTTGTTAGATGGGATGGGGTCAAGTGGACAGGTGGTTGCACGGTGAGAGGTGATGAGTTGTAATACATCGGTAGTCCTCCAGCATCTCGAAGGAGGTTAGTGTGGCTGTTGGGTTTGTCTCGGGGTGGGGGTGGGGGGCTCACTGGATGGGCGAAGGAGTTCCGGATTGTAGCCACCTTTCCTTCAAAGGCGGCCAGAAAGTCATCTGCGGAAGAGGAAGAAGGAGGTGGGGGTGGAGGAGGATTGTTGAGGAGGGAAGAGAAGTGGAGAATAGTTCCGTGGATTAGAGACACATGCACTGATCTTGGATTGGCAAAAATGAGGCTTTCGCTGAGGTGAGGGCAGATGTGAAAGCCGCCAGCAGGGTCTATGATATTCGGTCAGGAGGTCATCAGAGGATCGGGATTTCCTCACTTCCTCTCTGCAGCCCGCAGTGATGTTCTGCTGGAGCGTAGTGACTCAGTCAGCCATGGGCAGGGGGTGAGGAGCGTGCTGGTTTTGGAGACAACGGGGACAAAGTGAGTCGAGGGACTGGGAGAGGCAGGAGTTGAAGGTGGATTCTTTTTGTTTTCCTTTCCGGGTGGCAAGATCAACTGGCAGGTTAGAGAAAGACGCAGGAGGGGGAAGTGTAGACAGAGCAGTGGAGATGAGGGAGGATTGTGACAGAGTAGAGAGAGATTTCTCCTGAAAGTTACTGTGGGTGAGCTGTTGGATGAGTTGAGGGGTGTAGATAGGAGAGAGGGGGAAAGAAAGAAAGAAGTGGTCCCGAGACATGGAGGGGAGTCACTGTAAGTTGGGGAATGGAGCAGCTTATGGTGAATACAAGGTCTAGTTGGTTACCAGCCTGTGTGTGGGGGGGGAAGAGGACAGGATAGGCCGAAAGACTGGAGGAGTGAGGCAACCCTGGACAGTTGGGAGGTCTCTGGTGGGAGGTTGAAGTCTCCCAGAAGAATAGCAGGAGTGCCATCCTCAGGGAGGGAGCTCAGGACGAGTGTCCAGCTCGTCCAGGAAAGAGCCGAGTGGACCTGGAGGACGGGTATAGAACAATAATGTGAAATTTTGAGGGATGAGTTACAGTGATTGCATGAGATTCAAAAAGAGGAGGAAGTAGGGTTAGGACTGGGGAGGACGCAGAACTTCCAGGACAAGGAAATGAGCAAACCGGTACCCCCGCCTCGGCCAGAGGCCCTGGGGGTGTGCGAGAAGGATATCCCGCAGACAGTGCAGCTCGGGGTGGCGGTGTTATCGGGAGTTAGTGATCCAGGTTTCCGTGAGAGCCAGGAAGTCAAGAGACTTCGTCTTGGCAAAGGCAGTAATGAAGTCAGCTTTCTGACAGCTGACTGGCAGTTCCATAGTCCACCTGTGACGGTGAATTCCTGAGGTGTGGATAAGGGTGGGTAGATCATGTTAGATAAATTGCGCCTGCGGTGAATAGACCATTTGGGGTGAGGCAGCGCGCATCTTCCTCGCAGGGTGGGGGGGCCATATGTATCCCAACTTTGCTACTTCTTTTACATGAAGTTTGCTGATATTTACAAATCCTTGAAGATGGAATCTTCAAACACATTAGTCAATCCTCTTCCCAGACAACCCTCCCCCATTCCCAACTCAGTACCCCTCCCCCCATCTCTCTTTCTGCTTCATCTCCTGTTCTCTCTCTTTACCAAGTCTCTTGTTTCTGTTATCTCCTCTCATACTCTATCTTCCAGGTCACATCTCCAGTCTGTACTGACCCCTGGTGGTGGAATGAGCTTCCCACTGCTGTCCGGACTGCAGAAACCGTGCTCATCTTCCCATTGCAGTCAGGACAGCAGATACCCTGCTCATCTTCCCACTGTAGTCAGGACAGCAGAAACCCTGGTCATCTTCCCACTGCAGTCAGGACAGCAGAAACCCTGCCCATCTTCCCACTGCAGTCAGGACAGCAGAAACCCTGCCCATCTTCCACTGTATACTGAAGACTCAGCATCACAGATTCCACCATGGCTCCCCTAACCTACTTTTTTTTCTTTGGATTTCCTTTAGAATAATGTTACAGGTTCAGCTGTGTAAAGATAAGTTATCGGTCTAATGGTACTTGCATTTATCACAGTATAACAGTTGTTTTGTAGGGTAGCATTACACTTACTAGTTATAAATGAGCATCTATGCCTTCTTAGTGAATTGCCACCTATTCATTTATTTTTTAATTTTAATTTTTTATTCATTATGACCCGAGATTTGGTCCCCGTATTTGTTCCCCCGGGTGTCTTTTCTTCCTCCTGGGGAGGTTGTGACCTCACTCGCTGGATTCGTAGGGATTCAGACTGGGTATGTGTGTATATATATATATATATATATATATATATATATATATAATTGTCCAGACCCGGTTCCTGTGACTGTATCTCTGTTAACAGAACCATAAAATAAAAATAAAACATTGAATTCATTTTTTTTAAATACAGAAATTTCCTCTGATTTTCATAATGGGCATTGAAACATTCATAGACCTAGCTATTGTTATTATATTTCAGTATTTTATCTACGTTGATATCGAGACATTACAGTGAGACATTAAAAAAAAACATTTAATCATCAATCTCACTTGGTCTATTTTTTATATAAATGTATTTAATAACATACAACAATAATTTTACAGTAGTTCATTGTTATACAGTTGTTGTATAGTTGAAACAGAACCTCCAATCTCTGCACTGTGATTTAGGGAGTGTGATCTTATCTCTGCAATGTGATTTGGGGAGAGTGATCTTGTCTGTGCAGTGTGATTTCGTTTTGTGATTTTTTGTGATTCTGCTTTTTTCCCAGTGCTTCTGTTCCTCAGGAAAGCCTCGTTGCAGTACGGCCAACTGGATAGCCAGTTCCTGATAGACCAGAGAATCTTACAGATAGGAAGTGTAAGCTACTCTACACACCTGTGTCAAGCACATATATGAACATGATTATTCTGTAACATTTGGAAACTCCTGCAGTTCCCTGGGAATGATATAAAAATATATGTAGAGTGTAAAGTCAAATTGCAAAAGTTTGCACATCATAACGAATCTGCTGAAAATACATCTTTCGGTCTACTTAAAAATTGAAAGTATTGGAAAATGTTTAATTAAGTTAGCCAGGGACAGTCTAATCTATTCATGAGCTCATGAATGACTACAGTTAAAATGTGTGTACATAATTGAACTTCATTCAGTAATTCAGAAGCAGGTCCAGCCTCCAGGATTGGGGTCTCCACCCATTAAAATGTCAGAACAAAATGGGTGGAGACCCCAATCCTGGAGGCTGGACCTGCTTCTGAATTACTGAATGAAGTTCAATTATGTATATTTACACAACCTGCCGTTCATTCATTCATAAGTATCTGGTTTTGTTCTTCAGGAAATGGATTCTGCTAGCGAAAGCACCAAGAAAAGCACTGCGTTACTTCCTATAGAAACACCCAAAATGCACCTGGACATTGGCCCGTTCCTGGATATCTGTCTTGCATCAGACCGCCCATCGACAGGTACCTGCTTCCTGCTACTGCTGTTAAGATGACCATTCTTCAGGGGTGAGGAGAACATCCTGTCATGCAGTTATGTTGAAATCCCTAAAATGATCCTCATATTCTTTGGATTCAGGAGAGGCTTCTTTCAATAAAATCAATGAGATGAAGGACAGTGTCTCCTCACTGAAGTTCATCACCAGCATACTCCTTCAAGCTGAGCTGCACATTCAAGCATATTCAGAAATGGTAACAACTTTACTTTTTACACTGTGCTATTTACTGTTGTGTGTTCAGGAATTCTCGTATAAGATAGGACTGCATGTGATCAGAAACACCAGCAAATGAACAACTCCAGTGACCTTTGACCTTTAACACTGATTATTTCCGTTCAGATCATCAACATCTTGCCACAGAAATGGCAGCCAGGCTCTGTGATCCATCAGACAGCAAGGATGGTCATGTCCATGACACCGGCTTTGAATGTGCTCATGATTTTGGTCTTCTGATAAATTTTATCCACATGCAAAGAATTTGCCTCAGGAGATCTTGTATTTGTCATAATCCATGTGTTTGTCCATTTTAGATTAGAGACACTAAAGAAAAAATTAGAAGAATCAGAATATTGCTTTCTTCCTCCCATCGTAATAACTGGAACCCGAAGGTGAGAAACAGAAATTAGTAATTGGCAAATTTCCCAAAATTGTATGAATACTGCTCGATACTATCATATACTATAGATGAGTCTGATTAATTTCCGTTACTTTCAGAATGTGAAGCTTTAATGGAATCGATGGCTGAAGTATTGCACTGCTGTTTGTGCAACAGCTTATATTAGAAATGTGTATTTACACCATTTGATATTTCATAAAGGCAAGTGTCAGAGAGCTGCAAAGGAGATGCATGAAAATGTGTGAAGAGAGAGATGCACTTGATTTGATGCTGGAGGAGAGAGAGAACAGAATAAAAAGTGCCGATCTGGAGCAGGAGGAATTTAAGAAGACGTTTCAAGAGAAAGCGATGGCTCTACAGCAATGAGTACCAAGCAAGACTGTGTTAAGGGAAACCAAATATGACATCTAAATAAGGTAACCATGGCAATGGGAGAGTGAGGCTTCATGAACTCCATTATAGGTGGGACTACCGTGTGCTGTCACTCATTGACATTGATATGAACCAATCTATCAAGTTTGGTCTCCATAGCTGACCACTTTGACTGGATCAATTTTATCAGTTGTTAACTCATAATAGCTCCACACATTTCGGGGTTTGTGTCTTATTCCAAGTAACAATAATTGGAGAGGAAAGGTAATAATATTGATGCTAATTTTAGAAGTAACTGAATCTGAGTTAACAATGGACAGACACTTAACAGAAAGCTTAAATTGTATTTGAATGATGAAGCTTTTGATTATTTTTTCACGTGCTGGAATCCTGTACAGGATAGATGAGTGTCACATGGTGCACACCTCCATGTGCTGTGAGCCGGTTTATAAAAAGCACACAAGTTACTGCTGGCTCCAGCACAGTGTAAGACTGAAGCTGGTGTGCTTTGTGCTGCAGGAAGCTGGGGCAGCTTGAGCAGGACTGGAGAGCGAAGCTGGAAAGAGTGATGGAGGAGAGGAGCGAGCATGAGCAGCGTGTGAAGAAGGAGATCCAGGCTCTGCTCCTTAGGCTGTTCAAGACTGAGCAGCTGCACCAGACCCAGGTGAGCACATCCAGAGAGTACCAATGCTCCACTCTACCCTCTCTACAGTCAGGTCTGCCTCCTATTATAGGATTGCATCCATATGTGTGGGTCTTTGGAACACCTTTAATCTCCATGTTCTCCTCCTTTTCTATTGCAGCTATGTGACTATGAGGTCAGGGACAGGGACTCACTAAAACTGGTGTCTGAGCTGCTGCGTCAAATTCAAGGAGCATGAGGTGACAGCCTGAAATGGAGGTCGGCAGGATGATCCATATGTGTGTATGTGTGTGTGCGCGTGTTCTGGCAATGAATACTTGCCTCACCTGTCAGATCTTTTGCTGACTGTCACTCGTCTTTCTCCAGGTTGCAGTTCTTCAGAACAAACAGGAGAAACTTGGTAAGAAGGACACTATCAGTTGTTTTTTTAATTGGTATCTCAGATCATGGCAGAACATTAATTACCCCTCTTTTCCCTCATATTCAAAGCAAAAGCAGCAAGCGATGTCCTTGAGCTGAAGAGACGGATGGCCATGTCTCGGGAGAAATATCTGGAGCACCACATGAAGAAGGCCTCCTAGATTATTAGATGATTGTTTCTGCTGTTTAGAGACCCTTAAGGAGGCATTCACATCCATCTGGCCTCCTGTGGTTAAGACCACACCCACACCATGGCAGGCATATGAACCCCACACCTGTACAACACAATCAAACAATTAATACATTCACTACATTTACCAAACTACAGAGATCAGTCCAATAATTCCTTATTTATGACTCCTATTAAAAATTTTAAAAATCAAATAATTTTACGCTTTTGGAGCTTCATTGTACATGGGAACAAAGCGAGTGAAATTCAGTGTTTATTAAAAGTAAAACAATGGTGTGTGAGAACACTTACTGCTCACACATGGACACAGATGGGAAAGGAGATGTTTAGAGATGTTTGTGCAGCATGGCTGTGAGCTTCAGGTGCTCATTGGTCAGTGTCATGGCGGACGTCACATAAGCAATGAGAACAGGGCTGACCACACTCAGATCATACAGCTCCTGCAGACGACTGACAGCATGGAGGAGGAGAGGAACAGAGGAGGCTCCAGCAGCATGAGAGAGAGACATCAGAGACGAACCAGCGGGACGTGGAAGAAGAGAAGAAATAAGAGGAAAAGAACATCATAAAGGAGGGAGGGAATATGCAGGAGCTCCAGGGAGTGACACAGATAAGAAAAACAGCAGGAGGATTGGGTTTTTTAAGCATAATGTCAGAGGAAAGGGAATATTCACACTGCATATATCTCCTGAGCTGAACCTCTCCTGGTCAAAACCCCTGTTATGACACTACTTGGGGGCTTGGATGGATGACCCTGATCTTCTGCACCGCTTTTTAATAAGGACGGGCTGTTAATTTTCTCAGCTAATTTAATACCTCAGGCCATAATCTGTACAAACTCTATGATTATTTGCTTTAACAGATTCCTATTTAGCCCGTCTTTAACTGTTGATACCAGGCTAGTATAAACCATTTTATCATCAATGTTTACCCTTTTTACTTTACTTGCTGTATATTGGGAGGCTCAGGCTTGCTCTAGCCCATTTTTTAAATTTGCTGTTTTGGCTGACCGTGAAACATGGCCTCTGCTGAACTCGCCTGGTCACAGATGAGTACAGCATCAGCATTAACCCCCTGCTGTCAGGGTCCGGGGTGGGACTCAAACGCGGACAAGAGGCTCAGGTGAAAAAGTGGCGATTTATTGACACCAAAACAGGGTAAACAGTCTCGAGGTGGCAAAACCAGGCACAGGTGGAAAAAAAAACTGAACTCCAAAACCAAAAAGGCAAAAGGTGCAGAGAAGACGGAGCAAAAATCAGGTCGAGGGCACAGGCGAGGGTTCAAAAAATAACGAAAGCTAAGAATAGAGCAGGCAGGCTAACGAAACGTAGTAACAAAAACAGGCAAGGAAGTAAAAAAAACCGGGAGTACACGAGAAGAACAGGGCAAAAGCTCGAACGGCAACTGAGTAAGTACAGAGGCACGATCTGGCACAGGTTAAAGGGCTAACAGAAATATATAGCAACAGAAAATGAGTAACAGATGAGTTGCCTCTGTCAGAGACAATGTTCGTGGGTAAACCGTGAATTCGAAAGACGTGGTTAGTGACGAGTTCGGCCGTTTCCCTGGATCCTTGGCAGAAGGGAGTTTGGGTTAACGGAATAAATGTACTGACTTAGAAAAAAAAACCGATCAATTACTGTGAGGATGGTAGTGTTACCATTGGGATCGCCGGGGGGGAAGCCCCGTCACGAAATCCAGGCGAGGGCGAGGTGGACCATGGGCGCTTGGGGACCGGCAGGGGGCGAAGCAGCCCAGCGGGAGGGGTGTTGGCGGACTTGTTGCGCGCGCGCGCAGACCTGGCAGGCAGCGACCCCCAAAGCGGCCTAATCTCCTCCCCCATGGGGCAGGCCACCCAGAACCGCTGTTGGATGAAGGCCAGGGTTCTCCTAACCCCGGGGTGGCTGGGTCAGCTGAGAGGAATGCCCCCACTGAAACACCTGGGAACGAACAGGACTTGGGGACAAACAAAACAAGTTTAGTGGGCACGTTACTCGGAGAGGGCTCCGTCTGCTGGGCGCTGCGCACTGCGCTCTCCACCTCCCACCCCACTGCAGCCACAAGGCAGTTAGCGGGCAGGATGGTCTCCTGCTCCGGGTTCTCCTCAGCAGTGCAGAACAGGCGGGAGAGGGCATCAGGCTTGGTGTTCTTGGAGCCGGGCCTGTACGACAGGGTGAAGTTGAAGCGGGCAAAAAATAAGGCCCAGTGGGCCTGGCGCGAGTTGAGGCGCTTAGCCTTCCTGATGTATTCCAAGTTTTTATGATCCGTCCAGACCAGAAAGGGAATCTGGGCGCCCTCCAGCCAGTGGCGCCACTCCTCTAGGGCCAGCTTAACTGCCAGCAGCTCGCGGTCTCCAATGCTGTAATTTTGTTCTGCAGGAGTGAGACGGGGGGAGAAGAACGCACAGGGGTGAAGCTTGTTATCCTGGCTAGAGCGTTGTGACAGAACCGCCCCTACTCCCACATCAGAGGCATCTACCTCAACAATGAACTGGCGGGTGGGGTCCGCGGAGGTCAGAATGGGTGCTTCAGTAAACCGCCTCTTGAGCGTGTCAAAGGCCTGGCTAGCGGTCTCGGTCCAATGAAACCTTACCACAGTAGAAGTGAGCGCAGTGAGGGGGGCAGCGACCTTGCTGTAATCGCGCACGAATCTTCGGTAAAAGTTGGCGAACCCCAGGAACCTCTGGAGGTCTTTACGCGTCTTGGGAACGGGCCATTCCGACACCGCCCGGACCTTGCCCTCGTCCATCTGGACGCCGCTGGCGGAAAAGATGAACCCCAGGAAGGAGACCGACAACCTGGTGGAAGGCACACTTCTCGGCCTTAACAAACAGCTGGTTCTCTAACAGCCGTTGTAGCACCCGCCGGACGTGCTGCACGTGCTCCTGGATAGACTTGGAAAAAAAAAAAATGTCATCAATGTCATCAAACAAACACAAAACGGTTTACCATGTCCCGCAAGATGTCGTTCACCAGCGCTTGGAACACGGCAGGAGCGTTGGTGAGGCCAAATGGCATGACCAGGTATTCATAGTGCCCGGTAGGAGTATTAAAAGCGGTCTTCCATTCGTCTCCCTCCCGAATACGGACCAGATGGTAGGCGCTGCGGAGGTCCAGCTTAGAAAAAATGGTCGCCCCCTGCAGGAGCTCAAACGCAGATGACATGAGGGGCAACGGGTAGCGGTTCTTGATGGTAATTTCATTGAGCCCCCGGTAGTCAATGCAGGGTCGCAGGGAGCCGTCCCTCTTGCCCAAAAAAAAAAAAACCCCGCGCCAGCGGGGGAGGAGGAGGGGCGAATGATTCCAGCAGCCAGAGACTCACCGATGTACTTGTTCATCGCCTTGACCTCTAGGGGAGACAGTGAGTAGAGACGGCCCCGGGGCGGAGAAGTGCCAGGCAGCAGCTCGATGGAGCAGTCGTACGGGCGATGCGGAGGCGGGGCAGCGCGGTGGCTCGGGCCTTGCTGAACACGGCCCGTAGATCCTGATATTCGGGGGGGGGGAACAGTAGACAGGTCAAGGTGCTCCTCCCGGGGCGCTGAGCAGGGGGCAGGAAACACTGAGCAGACCGGAGACAGTGGGTGTGGCAGTAGGTGCTCCATCCCATGACAGAATTCTCAGACCAATTAATGTGCGGGTTGTGCTTTACCAACCAGGGGTGGCCCAGCACCACCGGGACCTGGGGTGAGTCAAACAAGTACAGAACGATCTCCTCGCCCATGGTTGCCAGAAAGGAGAAGACTCACCGGGGCTGTGACGTGGGTAATGGTGGCTAACCTCTCTCCGTTGAGGGCGCTGGCCTTTAATGGGGTAGGCATGGCGACGACAGGCAGTCTCCACTGGGCAGCCAGAGAAGCGTCGATGAAGCTCTCATCCGCGCCAGAATCGATCAGAACGGTGACGGGCCGCCGCTGCCCCTCCCAGGAGAGAGTGGCGGATAACAGGGTACATAGGGCTGGGGAGCTCGGGACAGGTGACGCTCACCAGTACTCCCCGTTCTACTGGTGAGCGTTGCCTTTTAACTCACACGTGGCGATGAAGTGCCCAGCCCGGCCACAGTAGAGGCACAGCCTGTTGTTCATTCTCCTCTGCTTCTCTGCCGGGGTCAGATGAGCGCGGTCAACCTGCATGGACTCCGACTCATGCCGAGGAGGGGACCTAGACACCGGAGAGACATGTGAACGAACTTCTGTGGACAGCCACAAGGGGGCACTCACGGTTCTCCCCCGCCGCCGTTGGGATAGCCGGTTGTCCACTCGGATAGCCAGGTCCACCAGGTCATCAAAGCCGGAGGGGAGCTCACGGGTAACGATCTCGTCCTTGATGTGATCGGCTAGACCATGAAGGAAGGCGTCGTACCGCGCAACCCCATCCCACTCACTAGTGGTGGCGAGAGTGCGGAACTCGATAGCATAGTCCGACACCGACCGTCCCCCCTGGCGTATCCGGAGCATTAGGCTACCAGCCTCTCTCCCATGCACGGAGCGGTCGAACACCTTGCGCATCTCCTCCGCAAACGAACTGTAATTATTGCAGAAGTTAGCACCAGCCTCCCAAACCGCCGTTCCCCACTCCCTGGCCCGACCTGATAGCAGGGTGATCACGTACGCGACTTTAGCGCGTTCGGTAGGAAAAATGGACGGTTGTTGGTCGAAAATAAGGGTGCACTGAATTAGAAACGACCGGCATGTACCTGGTTCCCCAGCATAGCGCTCCGGCGGCGACAGGCGAGGTTCTCGGGCTGGGAGGGCAAACGAACCCCGATCAGGGGAGGTAGCTGGTGGGGACGGGGCGCTGGCTGGCGTCTGCTGGAGTCGCTGTAGTTGAGTGGTAACCTCCGTCATGGTATGGGCGAAGGAATCCAGTGCCTGCTTCACCGCCTCCAACTGGTGCTGGTGTTCGCCCAGCAAGGCTCCCTGCCGTCCCAGCGCGGATTGTAGCTGACCCAAGTCCGCTGAGTCCATCCGGGCCTGATCGTACTGTCAGGGTCCGGGGTGGGACTCAAACGCGGACAAGAGGCTCAGGTGAAAAAGTGGCGATTTATTGACACCAAAACAGGGTAAACAGGAAAAACAGTCTCGAGGTGGCAAAACCAGGCACAGGTGGAAAAAACTGAACTCCAAAACCCAAAAGGCAAAAGGTGCAGAAGACGGAGCAAAAAATCAGGTCGAGGGCACAGGCGAGGGTCAAAAAATACCGAAAGCTAAGAATAGAGCAGGCAGGCTAACGAACGTAGTAACAAACAGGCAAGGAAGTAAAAAACCGGGAGTACACGAGAGAACAGGGCAAAAGCTCGAACGGCAACTGAGTAAGTACAGAGGCACGATCTGGCACAGGTTAAAGGGCTAACAGAAATATATAGCAACAGAAAATGAGTAACAGATGAGTTGCAGGTGGGGACGGCGGCAGAGGCTTGATTGAATGATGAGGCGCAGGCAGGACTGGGGCGGAGTGTGGGCGGGGACCAGGAACCTAAAACGAAAACCCAAGCACCCCCCCCCATGCACTCGCACACACAAGCAGAAAGAGCAAACACGCAAAAAAAAAAAAAAATAAACGGAAAAAACTAATAAAAGGGAAACAAATTAAAGAAACAGGAACACAACAGAAACTCAGGCAGAGGTCCTGACACCTGCAGGATATCTCACTCCGGTATAGAGACTTAAACATTAAATCAAAGAGAGGTTGGTGTAAAGTTATTGTCTAAGTTAAGTTTATTAGTCAGTGTTGTTCATTTGTTTATTTAGTGGCCTCCCCTTGCTCTCATACCTTCTGTTTCTGTCTTGTAAGAGGGTGTAGTTACAAGGCAAAAGCTACACATTTACACAGACAGTGGTGGAATGATCATTGGTCACAGGTGTTTATCTCACCTGCAGGTCCAGGCACCATGAACATCTGACCACCAGCACATCCCCTACATCTGAGAGGTTACAGAACACCTTCACTTCCCCACATACATTAATTCCCAAAGCTGTCACAACAAAAGAGAATTTAGTTCCAACTTGACTGTCTGATGAAATGAAGATTTTTTAATTTTGAAAATGGATTAGGTGAGAACATAGGTAATTGGATATTAGGACAACGGAGTGTGAAGTGAGATTGGGGTAGTTGGAGCAACATTCATATCCATTATGTCTGGCAATGGTAGATACTGTCAGGCGCGTGCCTGCATTGTGAATGGCTTACATATTTTCACCACTAGGTGTCAGTAAACACCCACTAGAATCCCATTTCAGTGAATGTGGGGAAATGCCAGTCTTTCTCCGGGACATAACCAGACTTCTGTTCACCGGTTCTGCCCTTCAGCAGGTCAACAGAAATGCCACGAAATAAATGAGTGTCTGCACGTCAGGAGTAGCGCTGTCTCCTAAATTTATTGGGCCGGAACTACGGGAGTAATGGGGGTTGGGCGCACATGTGGAATGCTGATGGCAGAACAGAATCATTTGTAGACTGCCAGAGAGGTGGGAGATCTCTGGTGTTCATTGAGAGAATTAGCTGAGCAGAACGGGTATAAAATTAAAGGGGCATGTAAGATCGGTGAGGATAAAGAGATTCCCCCAGGGGGGTGGGACGGGGTGGAGATTCATTGTGTGCCAGTTCATTTTATTTTGGTTTATTCTTGGTGGCCAGGTCTGTGTTGTGTCTCGAGATACTTTTAACCTTTGGTACAGCACCTTTGTGTGGTGTCCGTGATGTGATTGGTTGTGCTTGTAACCTGAACGAGGGGCTTATCTGGTGGCAGACGGGGGGAGAAGCCATAGCCTGGAAGCCAGAGTGTACAGCGGCCTTGGCAAAACCACAGACCAGGCTGGAGGCGCTGTGGGAAGTTGGAACAGGAAGTGCAGCAGTTTCTTGAGAAGTCTTTAGTTTATTCAGAGCTCAGAGTGCAGTAACTCCGGCCCCTCTATCTATTTGCTCTTCAGTTTCCCACATAGTGGTCCTTAGCTATGACCTAACACAGCTCTTCTGCTGCAGCCAATCAGCTCCCAAGCCTGGAGAAACAGACAGAACACAAATGACTCTGTGGCCAAGCAGCCTTGAAGTCCGCATATGCAAGAAGGGTGGAGCCAGTTAGACTGTCTCTGAGCTGACGGAGCATGGTGGCCAGATGTTGGGCTTTGACTGGGCATTGTTGGGCATTGTAGAGGTCATTATAGTAGAACCTCTACTCTCCATCACCATCAAGGAATCAGTGGTGCCGGATAGTAGAAAATTTTGGATAGTAGAGCGTACCCTAAAGATTTGGCAGGAGCCAAATTAGTGAAGTATTTATTTATTAATTATTTTTAAAAACTCAATGGATTTTTTTATTGCTCAAGTGCCCCACCTGCCGGCCAAATGATTTTACAATAGCTTCTATTTTCAAGTAAATGTCAGAGGGACATGCACTGTAAGTTCAAAGAAGCACAGACAAGCACCCCATTCTGTGTAAGTTTGTAAGCACACAGACTAGCACCTCAATTTTGTGTATGTTTTTTAGTGCACAGACAAGCATCCCCATCTTTTCAAATGAATGAAACCAGCCTGCTGCTTGACTATTGAGTCTGACCAATCAGAGGAGCTGTCACGTTGTGATGGGACGGTACTCCTCACAAACTGATGCCACCTTTCTGTGGACCACACTACAGCCTCTGGACAGCACAGTAGCCAACCACATACACCCAGTGCTTCACTCTAGCCAATTGTGAGCTGTCTTGCGGGTCCAACATTCACAGTCAACTCTGGCACAGTCATGTTTTTTAGACCATGCAGTGTTTCATTTCACAGAGGACCAGTGCATTTAAGCAAGGTGCTGCCCTAAAGTCTCTCTAATTCCCTGTGATAACGAGTGAAGTTCTGCACTTTTTCTTTAGTTTATAAAAAAGAAGAGAAGAAAACATGAAGCTGGTTTGCTGTGCAGGACCTACTTCCTTATTTTTGCTTTCTCAAACAGAACCCCCCAAAAGTGTTATAATGGTAGAGGGAAATTGGTTGTTTTTGCTCTGTGCTTACGGTAAATGGATATGAATATGAGACAAGAGTACAGTCAGCTTTTAATATCATGGTATGTGTGTTACCATTTCACAGAAACTGCTGTCTTTGTGTTGAGTCCCCCTATTTCAGCAGTGTAAAAGTAAAAAACAAAATTAAAATTAAAAAGCAGAAGTTCTTTCCTCCACACTTTCTATTTCTTTGGTTTTAATTTTAAAAAAATTTTTTGTCTCATCTGTTCATAAAACTTTTTCAAAACTCTTCAGGCTTGTCTTTGTATTTTTTGGCAAATTCTGATCTGGCCTATTAATTCTTGATGTTGATGTGAGGTTTTGCATTTTGCTGTTTAGCCTCTATAATTCTGCTCTCAGAGTCTTCTGCATTTGGAAGCTTGCTACATCTTTACCCCTGCCCTCTGGAGACCGCTGGTGACATCACTGACCGTAGTTATAGGGTTCTCCTTCACAACTCTTCACAGGATTCATCTGTCATCAACTGCAGTACAACTCATACAGGTACTTAGAGTTGTCTGTAGCCTACACAACTCACATACAAGTTTGGATAGTTTATTCTCTGTTTGGCACTGTGAGTGCCTGTGGGTTTTCTGGCTTCTGTTATTGGTGGCTTTTTGTCAGTATACAGGAAATGTAAGAGTGATCTTCTGCAGAAATATATTTATATTTAGTTGATTTTAGTTATAGAAAAGCGGAAGGTAAAGCAGTAATGAAGTAGAAGGGTGGGAGCGTCTGTGAGAATTTTTTCGCAACTTGCTGTCCACACAAGCAGATAAGAAAAGAATGCATTAGAGGTGCTGTACAGTATATATAATAGCCCAGGGGTTTTGTTTTTTTTTCGCTCTTTTGATCACTGAAGTTGAAGCACTAAACTTCCTCTTGAATCATGCAGGCAAACAGAGGGGTCACATTGATCTGTGAGTACTACCAAATCAGTTTTATAATGTAAAGATTTTTAACAGACAAGTATGTTTTTGTGGTGAAATTTGCATTTGATTGAAAAAAACAACAACAACAACACATTTGTTAAGTTATGCGTAAAGAAATAAGTATGATTTGACCTCACTCATACTAAAATGCTCTACAGCGTTTGGGCTGCATTGGAATGACCTGCGTTATGGGAAAAGAAGAAAAGTATGAGTGAAGAAGTATGCTTTTGCTTCAGTAGACAACATACCTTGAATGATCACTAACAATTGTTTGTGAAAGAAGAAATACAATTTTATTTATTTGTTATTTGGAAGAGACATTGGACAGTTAGTAACTGCCCCAGAATTAGCTTGATAACTAAATTTCTTCAGTAGTACCTTGGCAGGTGGGAAAGTGGGAAAATTTTCAAAAAATATGTACAAGCAGAAATTTGCAATTTGAATAAAAAGGTTGGTGTGCATCAATACACTCTAGCAGTAAAATAAAAAATATAAATAATCGCAAAAGGTACCAATGTAGCATATTGTGCTTCAAATAAAATAATAAAACAAAAATTACACGATAAAAGGTAAAACAATTGTACTTAATAATATAACAGTGGTGATATGTAACTGGCTTTTAAACCAGAACTTTCAGTGTATTTTTGCACAGAACATGTAAAGGCTTCAAATATGTTCACACAAACAGATATACGCTCCATTCAAACTAATCATTGCCGAACTCAAACACAGACTGGTGGACCTGAGTTTACCCAACTTCCACAGTACTGCATGGATGACATCTTGAAATCAAACAGCAATGATGGGGATGTATTTAGGCTTTATTTGGAACATATTTCTGGTTTTGTATTTTTCTTGCACTTATTGCATTTCTTTGGCCATTTCGATGATGATGTCAATGATTCCTGTCTTTATTTTTTTTAACAGTGCTGAGTCTAATGACAAGACTGGGTGAGTGTTACTAGATTTTAACACAAACCCCACCTTCTGTTACCTGATAATTTATCAGAGAAAAACCATATTTAGACAGTTTAGTGAAACTTATGATTGATAACAGAATGTCATGCTTCACAATAAGACTGTCTCACAGCATCATGATGTGATTAATGTGACTGCATATGTGGACGGTAATGTAGAAATATTATTCTGTGAGACTCAAGGCATGTCCTACAGTAGGGGGTGATACAGAGATCACAAACAAACAGAATCAGTTCATTACTGTTCTAAAATAATAAAGTCACAGCATTAATCAGGACACTATAAACATGTCATGAGTATTTAAACACATGTACTGACGTAGTGCATGCACTGTTTGTACAGGGAGCCCAAAGGCTGTACTGACTCTGCAGCCTAACTGGCCCCTGTTCTTCACTGGAGAGACCGTCACTCTCACGTGTTCGGGACGGCCATTCAAACATTATGGATTCACATGGTACAGAAATGAATCAAATATTTTTTTGGCAAAGCACACATCCCATGAAAACATCTACACCATCGCACCCGTTACTGAAGCCCACAGTGGTGTATACACGTGTTCTGGTGAATCCGAAAGTGATCCTGTCATACTGAACGTGTCAGGTGAGTCAAAACTGGTCAGCAGCTGAACACTGGTGGTCTCACTCATCCCACAGAGAGAGCATGTTACTAGATTTTAACACAAACCCCACCTTCTGTTACCTGATAATTTATCAGAGAAAAACTATATTCAGACAGTTTAGTGAAACTTATGATTGATAACAGAATGTCATGCTTCACAATAAGACTGTCTCACAGCATCATGATGTGATTAATGTGACTGCATATGTGGACGGTAATGTAGAAATATTATTCTGTGAGACTCAAGGCATGTCCTACAGTAGGGGGTGATACAGAGATCACAAACAGAATCAGTTCATTACTGTTCTAAAATAATAAAGTCACAGCATTAATCAGGACACTATAAACATGTCATGAGTATTTAAACACATGTACTGACGTAGTGCATGCACTGTTTGTACAGGGAGCCCAAAGGATGTACTGACTCTGCAGCCTAACTCGTCCCTGTTCTTCACTGGAGAGACCGTCACTCTCAGGTGTTTGGGACGGCCATACAAACATTATGGATTCTCATGGTACAGAAAGGAATCAAATATTCTTGTGTCAAAGCACAGATCCCAGGATAACATCTACACCATTTCACCTGTTACTGAATCCCACAGTGGTGTATATAGGTGTTCTGCTGAATCCACGAGTGATCCTGTCAGACTGAATGTGTCAGGTGAGTCAAAACTGGTCAGCAGCTGAACACTGGTGGTCTCACTCGTCCCACAGAGAGACCATATTTAACACATTCATTCAATCTTCCCCAGTGCACACTGTGCTTCCCGTACCAGTTCATTTATTACAGGCAAATATAAAATTAACTTATTTTCACTAAAATGGGCTGGGTATACCAACAATTGAGTTGAGTTTCTGCCTGTCACACTGTTTGTATTGTTAATATTTGAGCTTCTGTATGTTTTAAATCATGGAATGTAGCCTTTTCTATCTGTTATGATAGAATGAGAGAACCTACTGCTGTAGCTCTTTGTCTCAACCCCAATCAGAGCATGTCTGTCCCTCTGTAGTCATGTCTACACTCCACTAGCAAAGTTGTATGTACAAGTTGTGTAAATTGCTCTGGGTAGGAGCATCTGCTAATGCCTGTAATGTAATGTAATGAGCAGTTAGAGCTGTGACAATGTCTCTCCGTCTTCACAGCCTCGCCCACACCCGTTCTGAGATAGTCACATGCTTTCCCAGTACATGGATAAGCGAACCATGTTCTACAGTTTGCACTGTATGTTTGATTATGCCATTATTAGGAACCTGGGGGAGAGATTCAGTCTGTTCTCTCTGTTATAGAGAAACCCCACCTGTCCTGACTGTCTCTCCACACAGGCAGTCATACGCAAGAGAACATGTCAGTCTCTCTTGTAAGGTTACAGTGACTTCAGCTGGCTGGGAATATTACTGGTAAAAAGGAACTGAATCACATGACATTGCCCATATTTCCAGAACATCTAAAGGCTTGTACATCCTCAATGCTGCTGCACTTACACACACAGGGGGGAGACCCAGTCTGGTACACAGAGTATAGTTACCCCACCCACATACAGGTATCAGGTGAGTGCTGACTGGCATTATTGTGCAAAATTGGCACATTCTCACAATGCACTGGGTCCAACTGCTGTGATGACTCTGGGATCCTGTTCCTTAGTTTAATTCTTGTACCAATTCGATCAGGATTAGAGCTTTTTCATTTCTGATTTTTGAAAATCTTCTCTTAATATCATTGAAAATAGGAATGCAGCTGCCCTGGTTTTTGTCCTTCATTTAGGGTGATTTGATTCCTCCATAGTCATAAACATTCTGGCATGACAACAGAACTGTGACCCAGTCTGTCTCCTTTCCACAGCCCTGCCTAAAGCCACTCTTACTGTAGAGCCAAAATGGCGCCCACTGTACAATGGAGAGACTGTCACCCTGAGGTGTGAGGTGGACTCCTACACCAACTGGATATATTCCTGGTACAATGACCAGGCCCAGATGGCTGTGTCTCAGACTGCTGGTTACAGTATAACTGGTAACAGACTCACCATCCCTGGTGCTGCTGGGTCTGACCAAGGGCAGTACTGGTGTGAGGGGAGGCTGGAGGGGAGAAAAGTGACATCACAGCGCAGCGACTCCATCACTCTGACTGTTGCAGGTGAGTCCCAAGTACGCTTTATATTTGGATATGTCACATGCTCTATTGGATTCAGATCTGGGGACTGTGCAGGTCATTGGAGTAAAATGAAGTCGCCGTCCTGTTTGTGGAACCAGCTAGAGGTGACGTGTGCTTTGTGACATGGCGCATTACCTGCTGGAAGTATCAACTTGCTAAAAGGTAGACTGTGGTCATAAAGGGATGCACATGGTCCGCTACAATGCTTAAGTATGTTCTGGCACTCAGTTGATGTTCAGTAGGTATTCAGAGGCCTAATGTGTGTCACAAAATCATGGCCCACACCATTATACTACCACTACCATGTTTTACTGCTGACAGCAGGATGGGATTTTTGTGCAGTATAGATTCCTCCTGTTTTGTCAAATTCTGACCCTACCATTTATGTTGTAGCAAAAATGGAGATTTGTCAGACCAGACATTTATCCATTCTTCAATTGTTGACTTTTGGGTTGTTTATTCAGCAGACCTGGGTCAAATACATATTTGTTTTGGATTCAAATACTTTTCTGTTCTGTATTGATCCTGCCTGGTGTAATTGAGCCTGCCAATATGACTAGAAGGCGGGGTTTGCACTCTTTGGGAGTATTTCATTTTTCCATTACACTAGACAAGATCAGTAAAGCGTAGAAAAGTATTTGAATCCAAAACAAATACGTATTTGTCCCAGGTCTGGTATTCAGAGATGCCCTTCTGCGCAGCACTGTTGTAAATAGCTGTTATTTGACCTTTTGTGGCCTTCCTGCTAGCTTGAATGAGTCTGCCCATTTTCCTCTGACGCTCTCATTAATAAGGTTTTTTCACCCACAGAACTGCCACTCGCTGGATTTTATTGTTCATTGCACCACTCTCTGTAAATTTCAGATATTTTGTTGGGATTCTATTGAATTCAGCAGTGCAGGAGGCTTTGTATAATTATCCTAATTTTAAAGAAACTCAATGTATCCTCACACTATAGAGAATAAAAATATTCTGTAAATGATTTCACATATATAATTTGCTTTTGAAGTTATGCTTCAGTTATTTATATTTTATAAATTATTGCGCAGGACTACCTATTGATTCAAGGAAAATTAACCTTTCTGACATGGATCTTTTTCCCTTGCATTTTACACACAACTGTTTCCTCCTCAGTCACATCTACATTCTGACAGAAGAAACTGTTATCCAGTCTGTCTCCTTTCCACAGCCCTGCCTAAAGCCACTCTGACTGTAGAGCCAAAATGGCGCCCACTGTACAATGGAGAGACCGTCACACTGAGTTGTGAGGTGGACTCCTACAGCAACTGGACATATTCTTGGTACAAAGACCAGGCCCAAATGGCTATGTCTCAGACTGCTGGTCACAGTGTAACAGGTAACAGACTCACCATCCCTGGTGCTGCTGGGTCTGACCAGGGGCAGTACTGGTGTGAGGGGAGGCTGGAGGGGAGAAAAGTGACATCACAACGCAGCGACTCCATCACTGTTGCAGGTGAGTCTCAGGTAGGCTTTCAATTTGGATATGTCACATGCTCTATTGGATTGAGATCTGGGGAATGTGCATGTCATTGGAATAAAATTAAGTCATCATCTTGTTTGTGGAAGCAGCTAGAGGTGACGTGTGCTTTGTAAAAAGACGCATTACCTGCTGGAAGTATCCACTTGAATACAGGAAGACTGTTGTCATAAAGGGATGCACATGGTCAGATACAATGCTTAAGTATGCTCCGGCACTCAAATGATGGTCAGTTATTATGGGGCCTAATGTGTGTCACAATAACATTCCACACCATTATGCTATTGGCATTCTGATAAATTCAGCAGTGCTGGAGGCTTTGTATATTTATCCTAATTTCAATGAAACTCAACTTATGCTCACACTATAGAGAATAAAAATATTTAGTTTATTATTTCACATATATAATTTATTTTGGGTGAAATGCTTAAATTTTAATATTTATGGAATATTGTGCAGGACCACCTATAAAGTCAAAGAAATTTTATATTTCTGCCATAGTTCTTTTTCCTTGCAGTTTATGCGCAACTGTTTCCTCCTCAGTCACTCCTACATTCTGACAGAGGAAACTGTGATCCAGTCTGTCTCCTTTCCACAGCCCTGCCTAAAGCCACTCTGACTGTAGAGCCAAAATGGCGCCCACTGTACAATGGAGGGACCGTCACCCTGAGGTGTGAGGTGGACTCCTACAGCAACTGGACATATTCCTGGTACAAAGACCAGCCCCAGATGGCTGTGTCCCAGACTGCTGGTCACAGTGTAACTGGTAACAGACTCACCATCCCTGGTGCTGCTGGGTCTGACCAGGGGCAGTACTGGTGTGAGGGGAGGCTGGAGGGGAGAAAAGTGACATCACAGCGCAGCAACTCCATCACTCTGCCTTTTGCAGGTGAGTCTCAAGTAGGCTTTCAAATTATATATAAAACTTTATCCTTAAAATATTTGCATTGCTTTCCATTCACTTACCATACATAGGAGCAACAAACAGTATAACAATTTATACTATGGCTTGGACAAATATTTAATTCCGATTGGTTGACAGCCATGTCAACCGATCGTTTTATTTGTGTTTGTGTATAGGCATGGCAATGTGGGTAATTTTGCCTCATTATGGTTTCAAATCACTACACGAAAACTTTCAATTTGTTGACTTAGAAATCCTGAAATAAAAGGAAACTTAACACCACGTTATTTTAAAAAAAAACAATCGCTAAGTTATTAAAAAGATAGATAGAAAGCAGATAGAAAGCATTTTTTTATCCAGAAAATATCTCATTTTCAACACATTTTACATTTTTGTGGTCAGGGGTGCAGCATTTATTAATCTTGGAGATATTAACGTATCGTAGTTATGTGGATTAGAATATATGATACAGCTCACTGTCTTCCCACTATACCAGTTCCTAAATGCATCATGACAATCGTTGTGAACTTTGTTTTTCATTGTTTAATGTCTTTTCTCTTTTCTAATATTTTTGATGGCTGATAGTGAGACTACTCTGCATACATATGAAAAGAGAAACACTGGTGCCATCTATCATTACCAGAGAAATGATATTTAGCGAAGTGACAGATGTGTACATAATGGTTTTAGTTAATGAAATGTTTTTTTAAAAATACCTTTTTTATTTAAATTTTTTCCATGCATTTTAGTTATAGGCATAGTATAAGAGATATAAACCACTTCATGGGTTCCAATTGCCACCCTGTCAGGCCATATATTCTTGTATATGCACAGGTTTATATCCTCCACATATCCCTCATCTCTGTGTCTCTCCACAGGTAGACTGGTATTCGGTCTGGGAGCTGCTCCTCTCCTGCTGGCCTCCATTATACTGTGTGTGAAATGGTGCAGGAAACCAGGTGATGTCATTTTACAGGGGAACACATCTAAAAACAACGTGTGTTTCAGGTATCAGGCTGCAACACTGTTCATCCTCACTCACAGTTCTCTCCCTCTGTTGTGTTTATACACGTTTGTTGATGTGCAGGGTTGCCTAATGAAGCAGCTGTCAAATACACTGAAGAGAATGTGGAATTTGACTAATAAAACCTTCACACAGAAGCTGGATCAGTGTGCTCATGTGGAATGAAGAACGTTTGAGAGCTCAGGATTATTTTTCAATGTGATGTTTCTCAGCTTGCAGGAGGGGAAATCCTGATTGGGGCTGCAGTCATGGGGACACTCAGTGAGTTTTGGGAATGAAGCAGTCGTGCCTTTTTTGGGGGGTTTTTTCAGCTTTATTTGGATAGGATAGTGTAGAGAGACAGGAATAATTAGGAGGAGAGAGAGGTGCGACAAAGGTCTGCGGTCGGATTCGATCCGCCGATGTCGCGGCTCGCGTTGAGCTTGTGGATAGCGCTGTACGGACTGCGCCCACAGTCGTGGCTTTAGAGTGCAGGATCTGTATAATATATCTGAGGTTCTGATTCACCTGCACTTGTGATCTTTGTCTAAGTTAGTCTGCTTTCATTGCTGTATGTTTGTTTCAGGTCCTACGTTGAACTTTATATATTATGTAGTAAACTCGCCTCAAGCTTACATACAGCCTAAACAGCTGAGACTCTGCAACATGTTCAACATGCATTTCATGTGTCTCCTTTTATTAGTATTACATTAAATGGACTTTAAAGAGTGTTCTTTTTTGTTCCTTCTTTTTTTTGTTAACATAAGAAATAAATGAAAAAAATAAACATGTGTAATGTAACATCCCCAATAGGTCAGTTATAGCACCTTCCATTGTGGTGAACAACACAATCTAATCCAAGTGTGAGGAGGAGAAACCGAACAGGAATGGTGAGCTGAATGTGGAGAGAGAAGCTGAGGGCTCGATTGTTTTTATTATATTATTTTTATATTATAAACTGTTAATACTTCTACTGTAATAACAATGTTACCAGTCATAACTTTCTTGTGTTCATTCTTCGTGGGGATGAATCGTGACAAACAAATATTAATAAATAAGTAGGCTAAAGCTGGCAATTGTCTCTCTTGATGCTATATTATGCTGATTCCACCATATTATTTTGACTACATTGTAATTTTGATATTGCTTGTAATAGCGGAAAAAAAAGCGGTATGTAAAAACCATTATCATTACATTACATTACAGGTCATTAAAAATGTTATTAGTTGCGGTATTTCTGTCCTTGCATGATGAAGTTTTCGATGATAACTAAGAGTAATTACATATGAAAAATAAATACGCCATCATAAATAAAAAATGAGAATAGCTGAATTTAATTTGATCTTAAATAATTGTTCAGCATCAACTGGCCAGGGCAATGAAGGGATAGGCTGTTGGCTTGGCAAGCGTTTTTGAGGAAGTAGACTACAAGTGACTTAAATTACCGGCATTTAGTAGACACTGTGATCCAGAGCGACTTACACAACTTTTACATTGCAACTACATTGGATCCATTTATACAGCTGGACCTACAGTGAAACAATGCAGGCTAGGTACCTTGCTCAAGGGTACAACAACTGTGTCCTACACGGGAATCAAACCTGTGACCTTTGGGTTACAAGACCAGTTCTACTCATTATACTGTGCTATCGCTCATGCTAGCATAATAACAGTGTCTTTGGAAGTTCATCACATTTGCTGTCCTTTCTGAACCGATGTTGCTTTAAAGCAGTATCCGTTCAAATGCCGAAGTCGTGTGGGTTATAAGGATTCATATAGTTTTAAAGTGCCCTAATGATGTGAGTTCTGTGTTTATGGAAGTGAGTGAGAACCGCCAGCGTTGGAGATGAGCTGAATGATATTTGCGTACTTCTGGGTGCTCAATTGGACATCGGGACAGCGGTCACTCCTGGTTTCAGGGCTGATGTATAACGCTCGTGTACAGGAGACCTCTGGATTGAAACAGTGCTGCAGTCATTAATGCATGTTATGAAACATTTCTAATAGGAATCAATAAAATGTATACAACACAATAAACGCTGATATAACGCACTTAAATAATAACTTATTGAGATAACCTTTATTTTTATAAGCTCCCTGACATGGAATGGACACCTAGCTGTTTACCTGACTATAAACACAAACATACGGACTTTCACATTTCTCCAGAGGAAGAAAGTGCTGCATCACACGTGCTCTGGCGTATGTACACACTGTTATTTTCCTGCCACACACAGGGGCAAAGCTGCAGAACGGTTATAAAATACACAGGCATGTCATACTTCTTTGATTACCTCCTCTAAACAAAAAAATTAAATACCAATATAGAGGACGCTGCGGCTCATTAGCTTCCCTTCATGAGCATGTGATCAGAGTACATAAACCACGCGAGTGTCTCCAACCTGCAGCTCCGTCTGTATCTCGAGCAGAAGAGAGAGGAGCATGGCACTAAAATGCAGAGGCACTTGGTAACCGTTGCAGCTTCCTGCAGCTGTGTTTGGGTTAGGATACTCTGCGATTTCAGAGGGGATGGCAGCCGCTCTGAGAGCTTCTCAGTGTCACAGTTAAATGTGTAACTTTAACAGCTTTCTTCAGGCCAGCGTAGTTCAGCTGGGCATGCGTGAGTGATGCAAATTTCTATTGCAAATTACACCTCGGCCAACATGATCAATTTGTGAATAATATTTCTGTAAATAATATTCCATACATCATTTAGCATTCAAACAGAGTTACCTTATAAACTTTAGGGTTTTCTGAGACCTTAAAAGTTGCAGAAATAGTGTGATTACAGTATGATTTCAGAGGCAGTTGACTCTTACTTTGCCAAGTTTCTGTTCATGACCAAAAGGCTCAATTTTGGTCAAACCAGACAATTGATTTACATAATTGCTTTCACTAAGGCCTTTGTTTGTGCAGCATTTCCAAAGAGCCTGTTGGTATGACGGTGTGATTGTATGGTTGAATATGAGACTTGGTGATCTCAAAAAGCAACTAAATTCAAACTGTGATCCTTGGGCTCTTCTTTGCCTCCCTCATCATCTTCCTCGCAGGGTGGGGAGGCCATATGTATCCCAACTTTGCTGCTTCTTTTCCAGGAAGGTTGCTTATATTTATAAATCCTTCAAGATGGAGTCTTCAAACACACTAGTCAAACCTCTTCCCAGACAACCCTCCCCCATTCCCAACTCAGTACCCCTCCCCCTTCTCTCTTTCTGCATCCTCTCCTCTTCTCTCTCTTTACCAAGTCTCTTGTTTCTGTTATCTCCTCTCATACTCTATCTTCCAGGTCACATCTCCAGTCTGTTCTGACCCCTGGTGGTGGAATGAGCTTCCCACTGCAGTCAGTACAGCAAAAACCCTGCTCATCTTCCCATTGTAGTCAGGACAGCAGAAACCCAGCTCATCTTCCTACTGTAGTCAGGACAGCAGAAACCCTGCCCATCTTCCCACTGCAGGCAGGACAGCAGAAACCCTGCTCATCTTCCCACTGTAGTCAGGACAGCAGAAACCCTGCTCATCTTCCCACTGTAGTCAGGACAGCAGAAACCCTGCCCATCTTCCCACTACAGTCAGGACAGCAGAAGCCCTGCCCATCTTCCCACTGCAGTCAGGACAGCAGAAACCCTGCCCATCTTCCACTGTATACTGAAGACTCAGCCCCACAGTTTCCACCATGGCTCCCCTAACCTACTCTTTTTTCTTTGCATTTTCTTTAGAATAATGTTACAGGTTCAGCTGTGAAAAGATAAGTTATTTGTCTAATGGTACTTGCATTTATCACAGTGTAACAGTTGTTTTGTAGGGTAACATTACACTTATTAGTTATAAATGAGCATCTATACCTTCTTACTGAATTGCCACCTATTTATTTATTTTTTAATTTTTATTTTTTATTCATTATGACCCGAGATTTGGTCCCCGTATTTGTTCCCCCGGGTGTCTTTTCTTCCTCCTGGGGAGGTTGTGACCTCACTCGCTGGATTCCTAGGGATTCAGACTGGGTCTGTATATATGTATATAGTTCAGACCCGGTTCCTTTTTTTAGTAAAGGGTTTGTGACTGTATCTCTGTTAACAGAACCATAAAATTTAAAAAAATTGAATCCATATTTTTAAATACAGAAATTTCCTCTGATTTTCATGATGGGCAATGAAACATTTGTAGACCTGGCTACAGGTCGTTGCGTAACTTGCTTTTCGAATCTGAATTACGACAAAATGTCATTTTATTTTTAAAAAACAAAGTATTCATGTATGAAGGCAAGTAGCCAATCTCAGCTACTTGTGGATCCCTCTTTGACGCATTTGGCAACGCACAAAATGCATTGGGTCATAATTCGAATTCGAATGAACAGAGGTTCTGCACCGGTTTTATATTTAAACACGTTTCCAGAATCCAGCCGTTAGTTCATGAGTGCTCTTTTTTATATACAGATTGTGTTCATTTTCCCTCTAATCTTGTCACGAGTGCGGGGGGTTAGGACCCAAACGCAGAGGGGGAAAAACTCAAAACTCCAAATGATCAGAACAAAAGACTTTACTGAACAAGGGAACAAAAGGGAACAAAAGGCCTCGCAGGGCAACTTTTCAAAAACCACAAAGTAAATCTACAAAAGCACAAGAAACACAGAAAAACCAAAAGTCCAAAAACACATGGGAAACAGAACCTGGGCAGGAACACATGGAGCAGGAACATGAGCAGACCGAGCAGACCAAACAGAACCAGACACAACCAACAAGGATCCAGCACCTGAGTCCAGGAGACGGGAACTTAAATAGACAGACACTGACGAGACACAGGAGGGCACCATGAATGATCAGGCCACGGAAAGGGAAGGGAAAACGAGACAGCCAGAAAACAATGATTGGACAATTGAAAACAATCACACAATTAAACAGGGGGGAGCAGGACACAAAACAGAAGTGCCGCCATCTGGCGGCCCAACAAGGGAAACACAGACAGGAACACAGAACCATGACAAATCTAGTGAGTTTATAGGCTACATCTTAATTTTAAACACAGGCTGCAGCCAAAACAGCCAAAATGCCATTCAGTTGGCGTTAGCTGTTTTTAATCGCACTGCTTAATTTCAAGCTACCGCAATTTGTCGTAGATCCCAATCAGTTTCCCGAAACACATATTACAACGGTAAGATAAATATCGAACGGATTCAGCGCTGCTTTACCACTTAGTTGTACAAATAAGTATTTAAGTAACATTTGTTGGCTTTCTTGGCATTGTTGTCACGACTGAAATCTATTGTTATTATATTTCAGTATTTCATCTATGTTGATATTGAGACATTACATTGAGACATAAAAAAAACACATTTAATCATCAATCTCACATGGTCTATTTTTTATATAAATGTATTGAACAACATACAACAATAGTTTTTCAGTAGTTCATTCTTATACATTTGTTGTATAGTTTATACAGAACCTCCAGTCTCTGCACTGTGATTTGAGGAGTGTGATCTTGTCTCTGCAATGTGATTTGGGGAGTGTGATCTTGTCTCTGCAATGTTATTTTGTGCTTGTGATCTTATCTCTGCAGTGTGATTTGGAGAGTGTGGTGTTGTTTGAAGTGTTGTATGTTGTATGCAGATTATGCTTTGCAGTGTGATCTGGAGAGTGTGATCTTGTCTCAGTAGTGTGATTTGGATAGTGTGATCTTGTCTCTGTAGTGTGATTTGGAGAGTGTGGTGTTGTTTGAAGTGTTGTATGTTGTATGCAGATTATGCTTTGCAGTGTGATCTGGAGAGTGTGATCTTGTCTCAGTAGTGTGATTTGGATAGTGTGATCTTGTCTCTGTAGTGTGATTTGGGGAGTGTGATCTTGTCTCTGTAGTGTGATTTGGAGAGTGATCTTGTCTCTGCACTGTGATATGGAGAGTGTGATCTTCTCTCTGCAATGTTATTTTGTGCTTGTGATCTTGTCTCTGCAATGCGATTTGGGGAGCGTGATTTTGTCTCTGCAGTGTAATTTGGAGAGTGATCTTGTCTCTGCACTGTGATTGGTTTTGTGATTTTTTGTGATTCTGCTTTTTTCCCAGTGCTTCCGTTCCCCAGGACAGCCTCATTGCAGTACGGCCAACCGGATGGCCAGTTCCTGATAGACCAGATAATCTTACAGATAGGAAGTTTAAGCTACACTACACACCTGTATCAAGCACATATATGAATATGACTATTCTGTAACATTTGGAAACTCCTGCAGTTCCCTGGGAATTATAAAGAAAATATATTTAAAGTGTAAAGTCAAATTGCAAAAATTTGCGCATCACAACGAATCTGCTGAAAATACATCTTTCGGTTTACTTAAAAATTGAAAGTATTGGAATTAAGTTACCCAGGGACAATCTTTAGCTCATGAATAGTCAAGTCTATTTATGAGCTCATGAATGACTACATGTCATGGTTCTGTGATTGTCTGCGTTTCCCTTTTTGGGCCAACAGATGGCAGTACTTCAGTTTTTACTTCTGTTCTGTTACTCTGTTTAATTGTTTTATTGTTTTCAATTATTCAATTATTGTTTTTTGGTTGTCTCGTTTTCCCTTCCCTCTCTGTGGCTTGGTTGTGCATTGTGCCCTCCTGTATCTCGTCAGTGTCTTGTCTATTTAAGTTCCGTTCTTCCCTGACTCAGGAGCTGGATCTTTGTGTGTGCTTTTCTGATTGTGCTTCGGAATGTGTTCCCACGTGTACTTTTGACTCTGTGTTTTGGCCTGATTGTTTTCTACCCTGCCCGTGTTCTGGTTTCGCATTGTTTTGGATTTCTGGATTTTCTTTGTTTTTGCGTTTAAGAACTTTGTTTTGACTTTTTGAGACTTGCCCTGCGTGGCCTTGCTTTTGTTCTCCTTGGATTTTGTTCCTATTAAAAGTTAAAGTTCTCGGTTTGTATCTCCCCTTTTGGACTTATTTTTGAGTCTGTGTTTTGGTCCATTCCCTCGCCTCACCTGACACTACAGTTAAAATGTGTGTACATAATTGAACTTCATTCAGTAATTCAGAAGCAGGTCCAGCCTCCAGGATTGTGGTCTCCACCCATTTTGTTCTGATATTTTAATGGGTGGAGACCCCAATCCTGGAGGCTGGACCTGCTTCTGATTTACTGAATGAAGTTCAATTGTGTATTTACACAACCTGCCGTTCATTCATTCATAAGTATCTGTTTTTTGTTTCTTCAGGAAATGGATTCTGCTGGTGAAAGAACCAGAAAAAGCACTGCGTTACTTCCTATAGAAACACCCAAAATGCACCTGGACATTGGCCCGTTGCTGGATATCTGTGTTGCATCAGACCGCCCATCAACAGGTACCTGCTTCCTGCTACTGCTGTTAAGATGGCCATTCTTCAGGGGTGAGGAGAACATCCTGTCATGCAGTTATGTTGAAATCTCTAAAATGATCCTCATATTCTTTGGATTCAGGAGAGGCCTGTAAAATTAATGAGATGAAGGACAGTGTCTCCTCACTGAAGATCATCACCAGCATACTCCTTCAAGCTGAGCTGCACATCCAAGTATATTCAGAAACGGTAACATCTTTACTTATTACACTATGCTTTTTACTGTTGTGTGTTCAGGAATTCTCGTATAAGATGGGACTGCATGTGATCAGAAACACCAGAAAATGAACAACTCCAGTGACCTTTGACCTTCAACCCTGATTGTTTATGTTCAGATAATCAACATCCTGCCACAGAAATGGCAGCCAGGCTCTGTGTTCCATCAGACAGCAAAGATGGTCATGTCCATGACACTGGCTTTGGATGTGCTCATGATTTTGGTCTTTATCTGGAGAAGAGTAAGCATTTCTTTCATTATTATCAGTGCAAAGTGTCTCACAGTTTTCAACACATATTGCACTGTATAAAGTATATCTATTGTATATCTATTGACCTAGATACTCTGCCTGCTTGACTTTTGAAAAGTTTTATTAAGCAAAATATTTCATTCTGATACCTCCATTCTATTATATTTTCCTTTTCCAGCTTAAAAGCAGGACCAATCAATGTGAGTTTGTTTATTTTATTATATTGTTTGATTAACTACCGCCTATTTCCTTCTGTAACATCTTTTATGTAGATCTTAGGGCCAGATTATCATGTGCTATAATCTCATGTAGTCTCTTTATTCCTTTCTATTTTGATGTCTTAGTGACCAACAAGCAACCTTTGGAGCAGTTTGCTCAACAAAAGGATGAGAGTCATGTGAAAATTTCAGCCCTGAATAAAAAAGTAAGCTTCAGATGAATTTTATCGACATGTAAAGTATATGCCTCAGGAGAGCTTGTATTTGTCATAATCCATGTGTTTGTCCATTTTAGATTGGAGACACTAAAGAGAAAATTAGAAGAATCAAAAGAATGCTTTCTTCCTCCCATCGTAATAACTGGAACGTGAAGGTGAGAAACAGAAATGAGTAATTGGCTAATTTCCCAGAATTGTATGAATACTGCTCGATACTGTCATACCGTAGATGAGTGTGATTAATTTCAGTTACTTTCAGAATGTGAAGCTTTAATGGAATCTATGGCTGAAGTAGTGCACTGCTGTTTGTGCAACAGCTTATATTAGAAATGTGTATTTTCACCATTTGATATTTCATAAAGGCAAGTGTCAGAGAGCTGAAAAGGAGATGCATGAATATGTGTGAAGAGAGAGAGATGCACTTGACTTGATGCTGGAGGAGAGAGAGAACAGAATAAAACGTGCCGATCTGGAGCAGGAGGAATTTCAGAAGACATTTCAAGAGAAAGAGATGGCTCTTCAGCAGTGAATACCGAGCAAGACTCTGTCAAGGGAAACCAGATATGACATCTAAATAAGGTAACCATGGCAATGGGAGAGTGAGGCTTCATGAACTCCATTAAAGGTGGGACTACCGTGTGCTGTTAGTCATTGACATTGATATGAACCAATCTATCAAGTTTGGTCTCCATTGCAGACCACTTTGGCTGGATCAATTTTTATCAGCTGTTAATAACTCATAATAGCTCCACCCATTTCAGGGTTAACAATGGACAGACACTTAACAGAAAGCTTAAATTGTATTTGAATGATGAAGCTTTTGATTATTTTTTAACGTGCTGGAATCCTGTACAGGATAGATGAGTGTCACATGGTCCATACCTCCATGTGCTGTGACCCGGTTTATAAAAAGCACGCAAGTTACTGCTGGCTTCAGCACAGTGTTAGACTGAAGCCTGTGTGCTTCGTGCTGCAGGAAGCTGGGGCAGCTTGAGCAGGACTGGAGAGTAAAGCTAGAAAGAGTGATGGAGAACAGGAGTGAGCAGTTTGTGAAGGAGGAGATCCAGGCTCTGCTCCTTAAGCTGTTCAAGACTGAGCAGCTGCACCAGACCCAGGTGAGCACATCCAGCGAGTACCAATGCTCCACTCTACCCTCTCTACAGTCAGGTCTGTCTCCTGTTACAGGATTGCATCCATATGTGTGGGTCTTAGGAACACCTTTAATCTCCATGTTCTCCTATTCCACTGCAGATATGTGACTATGAGGTCAAGTACAGGGACTCACTAAAACTGGTGTCTGAGCTGCAGCGTCTGATCGAGGAGCGTGAGGTGAGAGGCTGAAATGGAGGTCGGCAGGAAGGTGTGTGTGTGTGTGTGTGTGTGTGCGTGTTTGTGTGCGCGTGTGTGTGTGTGTGTGCGTGCGTGCGTGCGTGCTGGCAATTAATACTTGCCTCACCTGTCAGATCTTTTTCTGACTGTCACTTGTCTTTCTCCAGGATGCAGTTCTTCAGAACAAACAGGTGGAAGTTGGTAAGAAGGACACTATCAGTTGTTTTTTTAATTGGTATCATGACAGAACATTAATTACCCCTCTTTTCCCTCATATTCAAAGCAAAAGCAGCAAGCGATGTCCTTGAGCCGAAGAGACGGATGGCCATGTCTCGGGAGAAATATCTGGAGCACCACATGAAGAAGGCCTCCTAGATCATTAGATGATTGTTTGTGCTGTTTAGAGTCCCTTAAGGAGGCATTCACATCCATCTGGCCTCCTGTGGTTAAGACCGCACCCACACCATGGCAGGCATATGAACCCCACACCTGTACAACACAATCAAAGCCCTTTAGTGCTGAGATGGTTTACATTTCTGTTTAACAGACCAGAAAACTCTATAGCATAGTTAATACATTTACTACATTTACCAAACTACTGAGATCAGTCCAATAATTCTCTGTTTGTGACTACTATTAAAAATAAAAAATATCAAATAATTTTACGCTTTTGGAGGTTCATTGTACATTGCAACAAAGCAAGCGAAATTCAGTGTTTATTAAAAAAGGAAATGAGGTCACAAGGAAATACTGTTGGGATGCTGTGTAATTCTCAACTGAGCATCAGTGCAGCCCTGCAGTGTCAGGAAGCACACACCCCGGTGGTTGGGAGGAGCATTGAGGTGATTGTCAGCCCAATCTAAAATTAAAACAATGGTATGTGAGAACAGTTACTGCTCACACATGGACACAGATGGGAAAGGAAATGTTTAGGGACGTTTGTGCAGCATGGCTGTGAGCTTCAGGTGCTCATTGGTCAGTGTCATGGCGGACGTCACATAAGCAATGAGAACAGGGCTAACCACACTCAGATCACACAGCTCCTGCAGACAACTGACAGCATGGAGGAGAAGAGGAACAGAGGAGGCTCCAACAGCATGAGAGAGAGACATCAGATAAGATCCAGAGGGAAGTGGAAGAAGAGAAGAAATAAGAAGAGGAAAAGAACATAATAAAGGAGAGAGGGAATAGGCAGGAGCTCCAGGGAGTGACACAGATGAGAAACAGCAGGAGGATTTGGTCATTTAAGCCTAATGTCAGAGGAAAGGGAATATTCACACCGCATTTTTCTCCAGAGCTGAATCTCTCCTGGTCAAAACCCCTGTTATGACACCACTTGGTGGCCTGGATGGATGACCTTGATCATCTGCATCGCATTTTAATAAACACGGGCTGTTAATTTTCTCAGCTAATTTATACCTCAGGCCATAATCTGTTCACTCTCTGATTATTTGCTTTAACAGATTCCTATTTAGCCCGTCTTTAACTGTTGATACCAGGCTAGTATAAACCATTTTATCATCACTGTTTCAGTCTTTTTACTTTACTTACTGTGTATTGGGAGGCTCAAGCTTTATCTTGCCCATTTTTTAAATTTGCTGTGTTAGCTGACTGTGAAACATGGCCTCTGCTGACCTCCCATGGTCACAGATGAGTACAGCATCAGAATTAACCCCCTGCAGGATATCTCACTCCGGTATAGAGACTTAAACATTAAAACAAAGAGAGGTTGATATGAAGTTAGTATCTAAGTTAAGTTTATTAATCAGTGTTGTTCATTTGTTTATTTACTGGCCTCCAATTGCTCTCATTCCTTCTGTTTCTGTCTTGTAGGAGGGTGTAGTTATAAGGCAAAAGGCAAACATTTACACTGACAGTGGTGGAATGGTCATTGGTCACAGGTGTTTATATCACCTGCAGGTCCAGGCACCATGAACATCTGACCACCAGCACATCTCCTGCATCTGAGAGGTTACAGAACACCTTCACTTCCCCACATACATTAATTCCCCAAACTGTCACAACAAAAGAGAATTTAGTTCTCACTTGACTGTCTGATGAAATGAAGATGTTTTAATTTTGAAAATGGATAAGGTGAGAACATAGGTAATTGGATATTGGGGGCAATAGAGCATGAAGTGAGATTGGGGTAGTTGGAGCAACATTCATATCCATTATATCTGGCAATGGTGGATGCTGGCAGGTGAATGTCTATGTTGTGAAAGGCTTGCATATTTTCACCACTAGGTGTCAGTAACCTCCCACTAAAATCCCATTTCAGTGAATGTGGGTAAATGCCAGTCTTTCTCTGGGACATAACCAGACTTCTGTTCACCGGTTCTGCCTTTCAGCAGGACAACAGAAATGCCACAAAATAAACGAGTGTCTGTACGTCAGGAGTAGCGCTGTCTCTTAAATTTATTGGGCCGGAACTACGGGAGTAATGGGGGTTGGGCGCATATGTGGAATGCTGATGGCAGAACAGAATCATTTGTAGACTGCCAGAGCGGTGGGAAAACCTTGGTGTTCATTGAGAGAATTTGTTGAGCAGAACAGGTATAAAATTAAAGGTGCATGTAGGATCGGTGAGGATAAAGAGATTCCCCCAGGGGGGTGGGACGGGGTGGAGATTCTTTGTGTGCCAGTTAATTTTATTTTGGTTTATTCTTGGTAGCCATGGTCTGTGTTGTGTCTCGAGATACTTTTAACCTTTGGTACAGCACCTTTGTGTGGTGTCAGTGTTGTGATTGGTTGTGCTTGTAACCTGGACGAGGGGCTTATCTGGCAGCAGACGGGGGGTGAAGCCATAGCCTGGAAGCCAGAGTGTACAGCAGCGTTGGCAAACGCGGACCAGGCTGGAGGCACTGTGGGAAGTTGGAACAGGAAGTGCAGCAGTTTCTTGAGAAGTCTTTAGTTTATTCAGAGCTCAGAGTGCAGTAACTCCGCCCCTCTATCTATTTGCTCTTCACTTTCCCACATAGTGGTCCTTAGCTATGACCTAACACAGCTCTTCTGCTGCAGCCAATCAGCTCCCAAGCCTGGAGATACAGACAGAACACAAATGATTCTGTGGCCAATCAGCCATGAAGTCCGCATATGCAAGAAGGGTGGAGCCAGTTAGACTGTCTCTGAGCTGACGGAGCATGGTGGCCAGATGTTGGGCTTTGACTGGGCATTGTTGGGCATTGTTTTTGCAGAGGTCATTTAGTAGAACCTCTACTCTCCATCACCATCAGGGAATCTGTGGTGCCGGATAGTAGAAAATTTTGTATAGTAGAGCGTACCCTAAAGATTAGGCAGTAGCCAAATTAATGATGTATTTATTTATCAATTTAAAAAACAAAACTCAATGTATTATTTTATTGCTCAAGGGCCCCACCTGCTGGCCAAATGATTTTACAATAGCTTCTATTTTCAAGTAAATGTCAGAGGGACATGCACTGTAAGTTCAAAGGAACACAGACAAGCACCCCATCCTGTGTAAGTTTGTAAGCACACAGACTAGCACCTCAATCTTGTGTACATTTTTTAGTGCACAGACAAGCATCCTCATCTTTTCAAATCAATGCAACCAGCCTGCTGCTTGACTATTGAGTCTGACCAATCAGAGGTGCTGTCACGTTGTGATGGGACGGTACTCCACACAAACTGAAGCCACCTTTCTGTGGACCACACTACAGCCTCTGGACAGCACAGTAGCCAATCACATACACCCAGGGCTTCACTCTAGCCAATTGTGAGCTGCCCTGCGGGACCAACATTCACAGTCAGCTCTGGCACAGTCAGGTATTTTAGACCATGCAGTGTTTCATTCCACAGAGGACCAGTGCATTTAAGCAAGGTGCTGCCCTAAAGTCTCTCTGATTCCCTGTGATAACGAGTGAAGTTCCGCACTTTTTCTTTAGTTTATAAAAAAGAAGAGAAGAAAACATGAAGCTGGTTTGCTGTGCAGGACCTACTTCCTTATTTTTGCTCTCACAAACAGAGCCCCCCAAAAGTGTTGTAATGGTAGAGGGAAATTGGTTATTTTTGCCCTGTGCTTACGAAAATTGGATATGAGTATGAGACAAAAGTACAGTCAGCTTTTACTGTCATAGTATGTGTGTTACCATTTCACAGAAACTGCTGTCTTTGTGTTGAGTCCCCCTTATTTCAGGTGTGCAAAAGTAAAAAAAAAACGATTAAAATTAAAAAGCAGAAGTTCTTTCCTATACAACATTCCATTGCTTTGGTTTTAATTTTTTAATTTTTTTGTCTCATCTGTTCATAAAACTGTTTCAAAACTCTTCTGGCTTTCTCTGTATTTTTTGGCAAATTCTAATCTGGCCTTTTGATTCTTGACGTTGATGTGAGGTTTTGCATTTTGCTGTTTAGCCTCTATAATTCTGCTCTCAGAGTCTTCTGCATTTGGCGGCTTGCTATATCTTTTCCCCTGCCCTCTGGAGACCGCTGGTGACATCACTGAACGTAGTTTTAGGGTTCTCCTTCACAACTCTTCACAGGATTCATCTGTCATCAACTGCAGTACAACTCATACAGGTACTTAGAGTTGTATGTAGCCTACACAACTCACATACAATTTTGGATAGTTTATTCTCTGTTTGGCACTGTGAGTGCCTGTGGGTTTTCTGGCTTCTGTTGTTGGTGGCTTTTTGTCAGTATACAGGAAATGTTAGAGTGATCTTCTGCAGATATATATTTATATTTAGTTGATTTTAGTTATAGAAAAGCGGAAGGTAAAGTTGTGATGAAGTAGAAGGGTGGGAGCATCTGTGAGAATTTTTTCGCAACTTGCTGTTCACACAAGCAGATAAGAAAAGAATGCAATAGAGGAGCTTTACAATATATATAATAGCGCAGGGGTTTCTTTTTTATCGCTCTTTTGATCACTGAAGTTGAAGCATTAAACTTCCTCTTGAATCATGCAGGCAAACAGACGGGTCACATTGATCTGTGAGTACTACCGAATCAGTTTTTAATGTAAAGGCTTTTAACAGACAAGTATGATTTTGTGGTGAAATTTGCATTTGATTGAAGAAAAAGAAACAACAACAACACATTTGTTAAATTATGCTTAAATAAATAAGTAGGATTTGACCTCACTAATACTAAAATGCTCTACAGTGTTTGGGCTGCATTGGAATGACCTGCGTTATGGGAAAAAAAGTATGAGTGAAGAAGTATGCTTTCGCTTCGGTAGATAACATCTCATAAAAAACACGTTTTCAACGTACAAAAATGCCAAGTTACTCAAAAGTATTGATATCAAAATGACGCCAAGTTACGGTACTACAAACAATATAGGCTATCTTGCCTCACCGAAATTAAATAAGATGTATTCCAAAGCAATGCTACCCAATATTTCCTCAGTTCTTTCAAGTCACTTGGCCCTGTGTGTATAAGCATGCACTACATGGACAGGCCAAACATATGTGTGGATGGCTCTCTCACAGTCAAGATTGATTGAATAGGCGTGTATATGTCCAATTTGTATTGGTATGTATGTATTTCGCTGCCCAGCCTTTCTGTTGCGTGAATGATAGTATGTGTCTTGGTATAACTGTGTGTTCGTAAATGTGAATGTAACATGCTGCGAGGGAAATGTCCCCATGGGGATAAAGAAGTTCTCTATGTATGTATGTACAATATGTATTTTACATGCAGTATTTATTGTACGTAGCAAATATACAATAACTTGTACATGTACTCAAATTCAGTTCAGAAGCAAGTGTAAACATATGTTTTCTGGAGAAATATGCTTCCTGTAGTTACTCAGCAGCAGTTTTGTACATGAATTTCAATGTGTTCCATGAGGCAATTCGAAATATTTGACTCTTTGATCTTACACAAAGTTTGCATGACATTGTAAAATGGTAAAATGACAAAAACACAGGGCCAAGTGACTTGAAAGAACTGAGGAATATTGGGTAGCATTGCTTTGGAATACATCTTATTTAATTTCGGTGAGGCAAGATAGCCTATATTGTTTGTAGTACCGTAACTTGGCGTCATTTTGATATCAATACTTTTGAGTAACTTGGCATTTTTGTACGTTGAAAACGTGTTTTTTATGAGATATCATTTCTTTTTGCAAAGCGTTTTATTATGAGAGTGAGAAATGCGAAGTGACCCTGTAAGAAACGGTTGTGGATTATGGCTGTCCTTGTGTGAATTTGTACAGTCTAATGAGCGTGTACTGTTTAGCAGTTTCGGTTTGCTATATATGTAAAACAGTGGCTGTGACAGTGAGCGGTGGCGTGTAATTTTAAACGCAACAGAAACGCAGGTGAAATATGGCCAGTGTATGTACTCACGGATTTGACGGCCATCCAACAAGCCTTGATTGAGAAAAGAATCAGCAAGCCCGTAGAATTAGAGCTGCCTAGGTCGCAACTTGTGTACCCTGCTGTCCTGCTCCGTTGTCTGTTATTTCGTGGAGATGCACTTTTAGTGTTTGTAAGGTTTATAACGCGTTGTGATAGGCTTATCTGCAGGTGGGAATCCTGTTCGCTGTTTGCTAAGCTAGAACCGGAAAAACTTGATACTGGAGAATAGGAGCAGACGCATATGTCCCAGTAGGCTTTGCATATGAGAAAATAACAACAGCGTGAGAGAAATGAGGATGAAATTATGAAATTGCGTAGTTGAAACAATATGTTTTTAGCAGAATGGGCATGTAGGTGAAGGTTGACATGATGACAGACTATAGTGCAGAGTAAATAAAGTTACCATGAGCGAGCTTAGTTTCCTTATGGAACGGTATATATAACAGTCGGTATAAAGCATCAGCTGTTATAGTGGAGGGTTAAGTAACGTGTGAAATCTATTATACTAATGTGCTTTTCTCATGTTCAGTACTACTGGTTATACTTATATGTGAGTCATGATTTTAAATGTAATGTTTTAATGAGGAGTTGCAGAACGTACATACGTAGTAATTGTTTGTATGTGGCTAGATAGAGAACAGGGCAAGGTAACATGAATGTAGAAACGTGGCGTTTGCTGATAAGAAGGTTTTGCACGGTAGCCAAGTGAAGAAATATAGTTATTAGAATTGGCACACTGGTGAACTGGTGTAACTTTTTAATAAAAGGAATACATTTGCCGTTATGAAATGCATATGAGTGGCCGTGAGTGAGTTTTGGTAAAGCAAATATAAAAGCGTAAGAAAACGTTAGTGTAAAAGAGGAAATTATCTGCCTGAGGGCGAGGCGGGATTCGATCCTTCAACCGGAGAGTTACCAGTCTGTGACTTTGTTAATGCAGCACCATGACATAGTTATGCAATGCGTGAAGTATCATTAGCAAACCTGTCCGTGGTTTTAAAGAACACAGGCCAGTAAGCACAGAAGAGCTCCCGTTGAATCCATATGGCTTTGCAATATTGTAGCCGGTTAATAACAACGTGCAGACGGTACGTCATAATGCAGTGTATACGTTCGGTGAACGGCGGGTAGATGGCGCAAAAGCAATAATTGAGAAGTAGCAGACAATTATTAGTGAGGGTAAAAGCAGGTTAAAGAAACATGCCCCTTGCTGGGCTTGAACTTACTACCCCAGGTTCTGAAGACTGTAACCTTACCCACTAGGCTACAGGCAGAGTAGCTGTTTGTACTGAAAATGTTTCAGAGTAAAAAGGTATGGGTATTTTGCGTGTGTATGCGAGTTTTTCATTGGGTCGTGTAGGTGAAGATTTGGCGGGTGTCGGTAAAATGTCCAATAGGGAGACATGTTATTAGTGGGATAGGCGGCAGGAAAAATAAGAATGAGAAGAAGAATGAGAAGAAGAAGAAGAAGAAGAAGAAGAAGAAGAAGGAGAAAACGCAAAATCCCCTTAGTTTGGGGCTTTATTGTGTGGACATGTGAAGTTGTTTATGAAATCTGACTGTTGAAATGGGGTCAGAATGTACAGAATTTAATGTTTTTAAGGGCTGAGTGTCTGTGGCTGTTGTGGTTATTTCTGTGGGGAACCCTGAAAAGTGCCAAACTCTCGGTGCTGTATAGGTATGGGGCATGCCCCCGCCAAGGCGTAACTTGGCGGGATGGCATACCTGCCATCCCAATACTTTGAATGATCACTAACATTTTCTGTGAAAGAAGAAATACAATTTTATGTATTTGTTATTTGAAAGAGACATTGTACAGTTAGTAACTGCCCCAGAATTAGCTTGATAACTAAATTTCATCAGTAGTCCCTTGGCAGGTGGGAAAGTGGGAAAACTTACAAAAAATATGTGCAAGCAGCAATTTTCAATTAGAATAAAAAGGTTGGTGTGCTTCAATACACTCTAGCAGTAAAATAAAAAATATGAATAATCGCAAAATGTACCAATGTAGCATATTGAGCTACAAATATAATAATAAAACAAAAATTACATGATAAATGGTAAAACATTTGTACTTAATAACATATCAGTGGTGATATGTAACTGGCTTTTTAACCAGAGCTTTCAGTGTATTTTTGCAGAGAACATGTAAAGGCTTCAAATATGTTCACACAAACAGACATACGCTCCATTCAAACTGATCATTGCCAAACTCAAACATTGACTGGTGGACCTGAGTTTACCCAACTTCCAAAGTACTGCATGGATGACATCTTGAAATCAAACAGCAATGATGGGGATGTATTTAGGCTTTATTTGGAACATATATATGGTTTTGTATTTTTCTTGCACTTATTACATTTCTTTGGCCATTTCGATGATGATGTCAATGATCCCTGTCTTTCTTTCTTTTTACAGTGCTGAGTCTAATGACAAGACTGGGTGAGTGTTACTAGATTTTTAAACAAACACCACCTTCTGTTACCTGATAAATTATGAGAGAAAAACCTTATTCAGACAGTTTAGTGAAACATACGATTGCTAACAGAATGTCATGCTTCACAATAAGACTGTCTCACAGCATTGTGATGTGATTAATGTGACTGCATATGTGGACAGTAATGTAGAAATATTATTCTGTGAGACTCAAGGCATGTCCTACAGTAGGGGGTGATACAGAGATCACAAACAGAATCAGTTCATTACTGTTCTAAAATAATAAAGTCACAGAATTAATCAGGACACTATAAACATGTCATGAGTATTTAAACACATGTACTGACGTAGTGTATGCACTGTTTGTACAGGGAGCCCAAAGGATGTACTGACTCTGCAGCCTAACTGGCCCCTGTTCTTCACTGGAGAGACCGTCACTCTCAGGTGTTTGGGACAGCCATTCAAACATCATGGATTCTCACGGTACAGAAAGGAATCAAATATTCTTGTGTCAAAGCACACATCCCAGGATAACATCTACACCATCGCACCTGTTACTGAAGCCCACAGTGGTGAATACTCGTGTTCTGCTGAATCCGAAAGTGATCCTGTCAGACTGAAGGTGTCAGGTGAGTCAAAACTGGTCAGCAGCTGAACACTGGTGGCCTCACTCATCCCACAGAGAGACCATATTTAACACATTTATTCAATCTTCCCCAGTGCACATTGTGCTTCCTGTACCAGTTCATTTATTACAGGCAAATATAAAATTAACTTATTTTCACTTAAATGGGCTGGGTATACCACCAATTGAGTTGAGTTTCTCTGTCACACTGTTTGTATTGTTAATATTTGAGCTTCTGTATGTTTAAATCCATGGAAAGTAGCCTTTTCCATCTGTTATGATAGAATGAGAGAACCTACTGCTTTAGCACTTTGTCTCAACCCCAGTCAGATCATGCCTGTCCCTCTGTAGTCATGTCTACACTCCACTAGCAAGGTTGTATGTAAAAGTTGTGTAAATAGCTCTGGGTAGGAGCATCTGCTAATGCCTGTAATATAATGTAATGTAATGAGCGGTTAGAGCTGTGACACAGTCTGTCCGTCTTCACAGCCTCGCCCACACCCATTCTGAGATTGTCACATGCTTTCCCAGTACATGGATAAGCGAACCATGTTCTGCTGTATCCCAGATTAAAGCCAGTTTGCACTGTGCATTTGATGATGCCATTATTAGGAACCTGGGGGAGAGATTCAGTCTGTTCTTTCTGTTATAGAGATACGCCCGCCTGTCCTGACTGTCTCTCCACACAGGCAGTTATATGCAAGAGAACATGTCAGTCTCTCTTGTAAGGTTACAGTGACTTCAGCTGGCTGGGACTATTACTGGTAAACAGGAACTGGATCACATGACATTGCCCATATTTCCAGAACATCTAAAGGCTCGTACACCCTCAGTGCTGCTCCTCTTACACACACAGGGGGGAGACCCAGTCTGGAACACAGAGTATAGTTACCCCACCCACATACAGGTATCAGGTGAGTGGTGAGTACTGACAGGCATTATCAGTGTGCAAAATTGGCACATTCCCATAATGCACTGGGTCCAACTGCTGTGATGATTCTGGGGTCCTGTTCCTTAGTTTAATTCTTGTACCATTACGATCAGGATTAGAGCTTTTTCATTTCTGATTTTTGAATATCTTCTCTTAATATCATTGAAAATAGGAATGCAGTTGCCCTGGTTTTTGTTCATCATTTAGGGTCATTTTGTTTCTCCATAGTCATAAAAATACTGGCATGACAACTGAACTGTGACCCAGTCTGTCTCCTTTCCACAGCCCTGCCTAAAGCGACTCTGACTGTAGATCCAAAATGGCGCCCACTGTACAATGGAGATACCGTCACCCTGAGTTGTGAGGTGGAATCCTACAGCAACTGGATATATTCCTGGTACAAGGACGAGGCCCAGATGGCTGTGTCTCAGACTGCTGGTCACAGTGTAACTGGTAACAGACTCACCATCCCTGGTGCTGCTGGGTCTGACCAGGGGCAGTACTGGTGTGAGGGGAGGCTGGAGGGGAGAAAAGTGACATCACAGCGCAGCGACTCCATCGATCTGACTGTTGCAGGTGAGTCTCAGGTATGCTTTCAATTTGGATATGTCACATGCTCTATTGGATTCAGATCTGGGGACTGTGCAGGTCATTGAGTAACATGAAGTCGCCGTCTTGTTTGTGTAACCAGCTAGAGGTGACGTGTGCTTTGTGAAAAGACGCATTACCTGCTGGAAGAATCAACTTGAATACAGGTAGACTGTAGTCATAAAGGGATGCACATGGTCAGATACAATGCTTAAGTATGCTCTGGCACTCAAATGATGGTCAGTTATTATGGGGCCTAATGTGTGTCACAAAAACATTCCACACCATTATGTTATTGGCATTCTGATGAATTCAGCAGTGCTGGAGGCTTTGTATAATTATCCTAATTTCAATGAAACTCATGCTCACACTATAGAGAATAAAAAATTTTGGTTTATTATTTCACATATATAATTTATTTTGGGTGAAATGCTTAAAATTTTAATATTTATGGAATATTGTGCAGTACCACCTATAGAGTCAAAGAAAATTAATATTTCTGCCATAGTTATTTTTCCTTGCAATATATGCAGCATTTAGGTTGGAGGAGAGAAACGTGACATCACAGTCCAGCAACTCCATCGCTGTGTCATATCCTACAACTTTACCTGAACAGCAAGGTAGTGTATACAGGTTTATGCTGTTTAATAAATGTATACTGTCAATACCATATATGTGTTTTTGGTGTGTGCATGTGTGCATGAGTGGTTGTGGGGGGGGGGGGGGGGGGGGGGGGGTTATAGTTATATGCTAAAAATGCAAATATTCTTTGCCAGCACTGACAGACTATGAGGCACAGAGAGGAGGCAGAGTTACAGGACATTCTCGCTTCTTTTTCTCGTTAATTAGACCCACCAGTGATTCTGTCCATCGCACTTGGAGTTGGATTCTGTCTGATTGTTTTAGCCCTGATTTTCATTCTCTTCCAGAAACACCGCAGGAACAAAGGTGAGATTGTCATGCTGCCTTACTGAACTTTTCAGCTGAATTTGTTCATTAATCTGTGCCTACAATGTGTGTGTGTATACAGTACATACATGATATAGACAGGTTAATTTTTCATGTATCTTCAAATACATACAGTCCCCAGGGATGTTTATTACCAGCCTTATAATGGACAAAGCCGGAGTGCTCGCCTGCTTACATCCGGCTGTGACATGCTCTGCCCGAGAACCACCCAGTTTTTCATTAGCACACCCGAAAAAACAAAGGTTCATACTCTCTTCTTCTCTTCTCTCCTCTCATCTCCTCTTCTCTCCTCTTCTCTCCCCTCTTCTCTCTTCCTCTCTTCCCTTTCAGGTTTGAGCCAGGCTGCTGGACCCAGCTGTGAGCCCCTGCATTCTCAGGCCAATGTGACCAATCAGAAGAAGAAAAGGAAAGGTGAGTCATCACTCCGCCCTAGACCTGCTGCTCTGTGAGAACAGGGAGACACACTTAGAGACCAGTACACGAGTGAAAATACTTAAAAATCGCCTCAGATCCTCACAGGAATAATACATATATAAAATATCTGATACATGCTGAATGTTGGGCATTCTCTTGATAACAAGAATGAAGAAAGCGTTTTACACCGGGATATCGATTTATTGCTACAGCATTAGAAGTTAGTTCTAAAAAATACAGAATTGCGTTGCTGTTATTCAATTCCTGGAATTGTTGCATCTGAATGCTGAATGAAGTGGAGAAGAATTGCAGGGGACAAGAATATATTTGCATTTTCATGCATTAGAAATCACAGTCACTCATTAAATAATAATCTCATAAAAAACACGTTTTCAACGTACAAAAATGCCAAGTTACTCAAAAGTATTGATATCAAAATGACGCCAAGTTACGGTACTACAAACAATATAGGCTATCTTGCCTCACCGAAATTAAATAAGATGTATTCCAAAGCAATGCTACCCAATATTTCCTCAGTTCTTTCAAGTCACTTGGCCCTGTGTGTATAAGCATGCACTACATGGACAGGCCAAACATATGTGTGGATGGCTCTCTCACAGTCAAGATTGATTGAATAGGCGTGTATATGTCCAATTTGTATTGGTATGTATGTATTTCGCTGCCCAGCCTTTCTGTTGCGTGAATGATAGTATGTGTCTTGGTATAACTGTGTGTTCGTAAATGTGAATGTAACATGCTGCGAGGGAAATGTCCCCATGGGGATAAAGAAGTTCTCTATGTATGTATGTACAATATGTATTTTACATGCAGTATTTATTGTACGTAGCAAATATACAATAACTTGTACATGTACTCAAATTCAGTTCAGAAGCAAGTGTAAACATATGTTTTCTGGAGAAATATGCTTCCTGTAGTTACTCAGCAGCAGTTTTGTACATGAATTTCAATGTGTTCCATGAGGCAATTCGAAATATTTGACTCTTTGATCTTACACAAAGTTTGCATGACATTGTAAAATGGTAAAATGACAAAACACAGGGCCAAGTGACTTGAAAGAACTGAGGAAATATTGGGTAGCATTGCTTTGGAATACATCTTATTTAATTTCGGTGAGGCAAGATAGCCTATATTGTTTGTAGTACCGTAACTTGGCGTCATTTTGATATCAATACTTTTGAGTAACTTGGCATTTTTGTACGTTGAAAACGTGTTTTTTTTATGAGATATCATTTCTTTTTGCAAAGCGTTTTATTATGAGAGTGAGAAATGCGAAGTGACCCTGTAAGAAACGGTTGTGGATTATGGCTGTCCTTGTGTGAATTTGTACAGTCTAATGAGCGTGTACTGTTTAGCAGTTTCGGTTTGCTATATATGTAAAACAGTGGCTGTGACAGTGAGCGGTGGCGTGTAATTTTAAACGCAACAGAAACGCAGGTGAAATATGGCCAGTGTATGTACTCACGGATTTGACGGCCATCCAACAAGCCTTGATTGAGAAAAGAATCAGCAAGCCCGTAGAATTAGAGCTGCCTAGGTCGCAACTTGTGTACCCTGCTGTCCTGCTCCGTTGTCTGTTATTTCGTGGAGATGCACTTTTAGTGTTTGTAAGGTTTATAACGCGTTGTGATAGGCTTATCTGCAGGTGGGAATCCTGTTCGCTGTTTTGCTAAGCTAGAACCGGAAAACTTGATACTGGAGAATAGGAGCAGACGCATATGTCCCAGTAGGCTTTGCATATGAGAAAATAACAACAGCGTGAGAGAAATGAGGATGAAATTATGAAATTGCGTAGTTGAAACAATATGTTTTTAGCAGAATGGGCATGTAGGTGAAGGTTGACATGATGACAGACTATAGTGCAGAGTAAATAAAGTTACCATGAGCGAGCTTAGTTTCCTTATGGAACGGTATATATAACAGTCGGTATAAAGCATCAGCTGTTATAGTGGAGGGTTAAGTAACGTGTGAAATCTATTATACTAATGTGCTTTTCTCATGTTCAGTACTACTGGTTATACTTATATGTGAGTCATGATTTTAAATGTAATGTTTTAATGAGGAGTTGCAGAACGTACATACGTAGTAATTGTTTGTATGTGGCTAGATAGAGAACAGGGCAAGGTAACATGAATGTAGAAACGTGGCGTTTGCTGATAAGAAGGTTTTGCACGGTAGCCAAGTGAAGAAATATAGTTATTAGAATTGGCACACTGGTGAACTGGTGTAACTTTTTAATAAAAGGAATACATTTGCCGTTATGAAATGCATATGAGTGGCCGTGAGTGAGTTTTGGTAAAGCAAATATAAAAGCGTAAGAAAACGTTAGTGTAAAAGAGGAAATTATCTGCCTGAGGGCGAGGCGGGATTCGATCCTTCAACCGGAGAGTTACCAGTCTGTGACTTTGTTAATGCAGCACCATGACATAGTTATGCAATGCGTGAAGTATCATTAGCAAACCTGTCCGTGGTTTTAAAGAAGAACACAGGCCAGTAAGCACAGAAGAGCTCCCGTTGAATCCATATGGCTTTGCAATATTGTAGCCGGTTAATAACAACGTGCAGACGGTACGTCATAATGCAGTGTATACGTTCGGTGAACGGCGGGTAGATGGCGCAAAAGCAATAATTGAGAAGTAGCAGACAATTATTAGTGAGGGTAAAAGCAGGTTAAAGAAACATGCCCCTTGCTGGGCTTGAACTTACTACCCCAGGTTCTGAAGACTGTAACCTTACCCACTAGGCTACAGGCAGAGTAGCTGTTTGTACTGAAAATGTTTCAGAGTAAAAAGGTATGGGTATTTTGCGTGTGTATGCGAGTTTTTCATTGGGTCGTGTAGGTGAAGATTTGGCGGGTGTCGGTAAAATGTCCAATAGGGAGACATGTTATTAGTGGGATAGGCGGCAGGAAAAATAAGAATGAGAAGAAGAATGAGAAGAAGAAGAAGAAGAAGAAGAAGAAGAAGAAGAAGGAGAAAACGCAAAATCCCCTTAGTTTGGGGCTTTATTGTGTGGACATGTGAAGTTGTTTATGAAATCTGACTGTTGAAATGGGGTCAGAATGTACAGAATTTAATGTTTTTAAGGGCTGAGTGTCTGTGGCTGTTGTGGTTATTTCTGTGGGGAACCCTGAAAAGTGCCAAACTCTCGGTGCTGTATAGGTATGGGGCATGCCCCCGCCAAGGCGTAACTTGGCGGGATGGCATACCTGCCATCCCAATGCCATTGGTTTGAGTGTGGGACACAGATGCAGTCTTTTCTCTCTGACAGGCATGAGTTAAATTGGTAAAAGGTTTTCACTTTCTCTGGGTTCTGAAGCCCCTTTATGCATGCTGGCTTTCACTCCTGCCAATCTCTCGATCATTGAATTTAAAATGTGTTTAAATCCTCCCATAGTTTCATAATTAAAGTGGGCTCATTTGGCTTGTTGTTGTTGTTGAAGACCACAATTGGTTTAGCGTCTGTGACCCAATGTGGCCGGCAGGCTAGTTTAATGGTTTGAGCACTCGCCCTGTAACCCAAAGGCTACAGGTTTGATTCTCAAATTGTTCATGTCTGCTATGCCCTTGAATTAGGTGTTTCAACTGAATTTTTTCTTGTAGAATTCCAGTTCTGTCAACAAACAAAAAATATATATTTACTTGTGTTACTGAATGCGTCAAAGATAAAACTTTACTCTTCCTCATTTGCTCGATTGCTTTCTCAGAAGCTGGAGGCCAAGAGGATGTGGTTTGCTCAGTTCTGGGCCTGCAAGACCAGAAGTCAGAGAACACTCCCAGTAAAACCTTATTTTATCTCTTTGCTTATTGAAAACAGAATAATGCATTTTTAGCTTATATTCCTATGAAATGCATATATGTTTTAAAATTTTATCAGTGCATTCTCTCTCTCTCTATCTCAATCTCTGACGTCCAAGAAGCTGAAAGTTGTGACAATGTTGTTTACTTAATCGTGGCCTTGGAGGACCAGAAGAAAAAGAAGCAGAAAGAGAGGAACACTCAGAGTAAGAACAAGGCACCTGCTAAAAGCCTGTAACGTTAAATGTAAAGGAACAGGTTTTCATGGTGTTATTCCTGGAGGATTGATTTTGCCTTCATAGGGCCGGCAGGGTAGCGTAATATGTAAGACACTGACCTTCTGACTCTGTGGTTGTAGGTTTGAGCTATGCCCTCGTGCAAACTAATTAATCTGAGCTGCATCAGTAAAATTCCAGTTGTGGGTTAATTGAGTTAAGTCATTCTACCAAAGAGCATCCTCCAAATGGCCTGAATGTAATTCAACGGCATTTTTATTAATTTTTTTGGTGGCAGTGAGGTACAAATTTAAGGAACTGGGCTTTGTTATGTTTGAATAAATGAGACAGATCACTGGCTGCAGGCTGCTCAGTCTTACGTTCACGTTTCTGCTGTAAAACACTCCACCCCAACACCCATGAAGCAGATGCTCTGTGATTTACGACATTCAACAGTCACTAGAGATATCAGACAGTACAGGGAATGCTCACTGCATTCGATTAACAAATACTGGGTGTACAACTGAACCAGATATCCTACAAACTGATGTGACAGGCTTTCAGTTGAAAGGCTATGGTTTCGACTCCCAGCTTGTGCAAGGTGCTTGAACTTTAGTGAAATTATCCAGCTGTACAAAGGGAAAAAACTGATCTGCGTAAGAGAGGCTACTGAATGCCTGTTAATTACTTTACATTACAGGCATTTAGCAGTCACTCTTATACAGAGACTTACACTCAATGTATTGTGTTAATGCACTGTGTTAATGTACTGTGTGAATGCACTGTGTTAATTTACTGCGTTAATGTACTGTGTGAATGCACTGTGTTAATGCGCTATGTTAATGTACTGTGTTAATGCACTGTGTTAATATTCTGTGACAGTAGAATGCACTGTGTGGGAATCCACATACAGACCTTCTTTGATGTATGAGTAATGAATAATTCAAATTTGCAAGTTAAATGCCTGTCTCTTTTACTCGCTTGATAAATTTCACAGAAGCTGGAGGTTGTGAGGATGTGGTTTACTCAACTGTGAACCAGGCGAGGATGAAAAAGAACACAGATGGTGAGAGAAGATTGTCTACCTGTTCTGTGAATGTAAAAATAGTGTATTGTAGCTTATATGCTATGAATTTTTTTTTTGTGATTTTGAAAGTGTATTCATGAAGGCATAAATGTTCATTTCTCTCTTTCTCTCTCTGTATCTGTCTCTCTCTCCGTCTGTCATTCTCTCTCTCTCTTTCTCTCTCAATCTCAAATGTCCAAGAAGCTGAAGGCGGTAATGATGTTGTTTATTCAACCCTGGCCTTGGAGGACCAGAAGAAGAAGAAGAAGGAGAAGAACACTGAGAGTAAGATTAACAGTGACTTTCCCTGTATCACAGAAAAATAAACTATATTTTAAAAAAGAATAATGTATTCACAGAAAATTACAGACCATATAGCTGACAACCAGCATGGGTGAATCAGTCAGGACTCCTCAATTCAGTACTGAAATTATTGGAATCTATCAGTCTCCCATAGGGTACCAATTGTCACCAGCATACAGCAAAATGGCTAGCCTTAAGTCAAATCACAGTGCACATTTTACATTGCATTGCAGGCATTTAGTGAATGATCTCATCCAGAGCAACATACACAGCTGCTTTTTTAAACATGGCACTTGTTTATACCGCTGAATATTTACTGAAGCAGCTCCACTCCAGGTGACTTCCTCGGGGGTGTCCATCTAGGAATCAAACCAGCGACTGTTGGAGCATAAGCCCCCAGTTCATTAACCATTGCACAACAATGCCAGCTGTACTCCGTACATTGACAAGAGTGCAGTTCACTCAACTGTGGACCTGGATAAACAGAAGATGAAGAGGAATGTAAGAGAAGATTGTCTCTATCTGTTCATTGAAGGCAAAATAGTGTATTGTAGTTTATATCCTATGAAATTATTTTATTTTGTCATTTTGCAAGTGCATTTATGAAGGCATAAACTCTCTCTCTCTCTCTCTCTCTCTCTCTCTCTCTCTCTCTCAACCTCAAATGTCCAAGAAGCTGGAGGTGGTAATGATGTTGTTTATTCAACCCTGGCCTTGGAGGACCAGAAGAAGGAGAAGAAGAAGAAGAAGAAGGAGAAGAACACTGCGAGTAAGATTGATACTGACTTTACCTGTGTCACAGAAAAATAAACATTGTACATTGACAAGAGCACATTTTAATCCCCCCTGTGGACTGAAATACACACGTTGTGGTTAAATTAACACTGAACCCTTAAAGCCTCATCTTGAAAGTAGACACAAGCAAAATCATTCTCAATGCTGTGCTACAGGTTTGATCTCAGCTCTCTGCCTCCCCCTGCAGATGGCGACGCAGACGTGCTGTATTCCACAGTCAGGACTGGACAAAGAGAGCAACACTGGCTCCCTGATCCTCCGCCTTTATAGTTTCCTCCAGACCAGGTTTTACTTCATGCTGGTTATAAAGCGCTGCATTCTCATATAGATGCCTGACCTTGAGGATCAGTACAGCACAGTACAGATCAGTATTTTCCCCTCCCCATTTCAAATATTGCTGAATGTGGTTTTACTTTATTTTTTACTGACTATAAAATATTGTATCAAAGCTTAGGTTCATATTCATGAAGTATGCCATAATAGGACTGCTTTTAACTTTTAGTTTATAGTGGATAAGATTAGGATTTTGACAGTGGAAACATGGTCTTAGATCAGTGCTCCCACTACAAGATACTATGAATATGGGTCTGGATCTTTATTCAACACAGAAGAATTATCTGCTCCTTATTTCAACATGCATCTGTTTCACGGTATTTTATTTACCCATAGACCTGTAATAGATGTACTTCAGTATTATCTGAAAGTGAATCCTGAAGGGGTTATATGGTTTTTTTTAATTAAAAATGCTGAATACAGTGAATCAAATTATTTCAAGACTACTTTAAAGATGATTCTAGATAGACATAAATAAAAATATGAAAAAATGCTTTCAGTTGAACAATCGCAGATGTTAACGCCTTAAATAAAATGAGAGAGATTACAGATGCGATGCAACGCAAAAGCATTAGATACCTCAATGAACCAAAATAAATGAGTAAATCAAATCACCCGTTCTAGGAGCGTATCAGTGCTCACCAGTGACCCCTTCTGGCCAACTGGGTGACTACAGCCTGCATGTACAACCCCGGTAAAAGTTGTTCTCTGACTCCTGGCGGCCTGCCAAGAAGAATCATGTGTTTTAGCGGAGAGTGTGTGCTTTTCCGCAATGCCACTAACTAAACGAGAAAACAGAAAAAAATGCACAAACACACCTATGCAGAGGTTTCCACAACCAAGAGAAAATTTGGGTAAGAGAAAATAAAATGAATAAGTCAACTCATTCCTAGAGGAACTCCAAGCTTGCATCGCCTGGTCTTGATTTAATTGATTTTAATTCAATTAAATTAAGGTTTTCCGCAATTGTAAAGCACTTTACGCAGAGACGCTGTCACAGATACGCTTTACAGTGAACTCAGAAAATCTCTGGGGTTCTTTTGGCTGGCGGCGTGATTCATCCGGATAGAACACAGAATTCCAGCACGGTGACGTGCTCCGCGGACTGGCATGACATCCTGACAGTGCTGGTGCCAGGCATGGACGGACAGGAGTGCTGCTTCACCCGGTCGAGCCCGGATCGGCCAAACCCCACTTGAGTGCAAGGGACTCTACACAGTCCGCCTGCAGAGAGCGCTAATTGCAAACGTTCATAAACATATAACAATACGAAACCGTCCTTTGGTCTTCCCTTCTTATGCTATCACTATCCATACATCCATCCACCCATGTCCTGTTCCTCTAACCATCCATTCCGTGTTAATCCGAAGCAATCACAATTTTCCACCACAACAGCGCCCGACCTGGATAATCAGGTGACGGCAGCCTGTCTTAGCCGGCTGCGTTGATGTTTTATCCCGCCACAGCAATGACACGCCTCAGCTAGTGTGGGCTGTAGCGATTTACTGTGTCATTTTGATAATAGGCCTAAAAATTTATTTGAATTTGGGAGACAGGAAATGAAAGAAGGTGTAGGCTACAGTTTCACTTTTATGAAAGTCCTGCAATAGCGTTACTGAATTTGTATTTTTAATATCTGGGGGGGGGGGGGGGGGGGGGGGGGGGTGGGGTGGGGGGGGGGGGGGGGGGGGGGGGGGGGGGGGGGGTTCAATTAAAATACAAAAGTTATTAACAGCTGCTAAGCATACCCGGGTCATAACTGAAACTGCATCCTTGGAAAAGAAACGTATTTTACAGGTATTCCAAAAAGCCGTATTTCCATTCAACATCAAACGTCACAAATTTAAATCTGATGATAGGCTACCGCGATAAGGTCACCTTGTTTGCGAGGCAGCTGCTCAGTGACAGGACAAACGCCATGCAGAAACATTTATTTACTTCCTTAGCCTACTTGCTTATTTATTCATCCGTTTGCTATCTTTTTATTTTTACCTTAACGCGAAGACTTTGTGACGGATGGACTGAAGCGCGGGTGGTCCTTTAAGAGAAGAAGAGGAGGGGGCTTAGAGCTGGGTTACGGCTCTGTTTTGTGTCCCTGTCAGTGAGAAAGCGAGTAGCCATCGAGTGAGTGGTCGGCAATGACGGAGGCTCAGCGAAAGGCGAGGTAAGGGCATCTGGGGATCTCTTTCTAACTTCAAAGTCGGTTTGAGTTGAAATATTAAAATAAACGGAGTAATGAATTGCTCGTCGAATTCCGATGATAAATGAATCGAAATTTTTCCCATCCACTCGCTGCTAATTCCCGGCAACGGGTGGCACAGATCTAACGGTATCCGCTTCCTTTTCGCTTGCTCCCCATTCAGCACGGATATCTCAATTCTCCGACCTGCTTCCCTTTGTTTACATGCGTCCACGTGTGGTGGTGTAACTTGTGTTTTGGTATCCCAGCGAGAAATTCGTTTGGGAACTGCCCTGTGATATCTCTGACCGAGTGCAACGGTGGGAAACAAGAAAGGATACGCACAATACGGGTGATGGGTTTAGCAGTAAATCTGCCGACGGTTATCGTTGTCGACTATCGCAGTAGGCTAAATAACTCAGATTGAAAGATGAGTGGTTTCCCGTAACGACGAGAAAGGAAATATCTTTTCGGTTCGCTGAGATAACGGTTCTTCCACGTGTCACGCCATATAACAAACAATGAAATATAATATCTTATTCGAGTACAGTTGGCAATTCATATCTGTATCAAAGAAAAAATGTTTTGAGCGTCACTAACAGTATCCCTACGGAACAGCAATAGGCAATGTTTATATTCATTGGCCGGAATATGTCTGTGCTCAAGAAGCAAACTCTTGATTGCAACCTGAAGCTGTTCTGACGATGACCATGGAAAACATCGTTTTTTTCCCCCTTCCAATTTTATGATTCCCAACACTGGGGAGAGGGTAGGTCTGTGTCTTTTCTGAGTCACCATTACTTACAGATGTTCCCGATTTGCGATGTTTTTTTGTGACGCATATTCCAATTAGGTTACACAACGGGTGATCAAATTTGAAACCCTTGACGTTGATTAAATGTTCCGAAAATAATTATCTGTTGCTGCAGACGGGGAAACAACAATGAAGGCATCCAGAAAACAATGGCTGTTTCTAGTGAGATGTGAACACAGACAAAAAAAAAAAAAAATCAATCGCTGAGTTTAAATGTGCGGATAGAAAGCGTTTTTTTATCCAGAAAATCTCAGTTTCAACACATTTCACATTTTTGTGGTCAGGGGTGGAGCGTTTATTAAGCTTGGAGATATTAACGTATCGTAGTTATGTGGATTAGAATACAGCTGACTGTTTTCCCACTATACCAGTTGCTAAATGCATTATGGCAATAGTTGTGAACTTTGTTTTTCATTGTATAATGCCTTTTCTCTTTTCTTATATTTTTGATGGCTGATAGTGAGACTACTCTGCATAAATAAGAAAAGAGAAACACTGGTTTTGTCAGGGTGTAGTGATGGGTTTGGACCCAAATGCGGAGGACAAACTCAAAACTCCAAAAGTAGGCAAAACAGACTTTACTAATAAAGGGGAACAAAGGGAACAGAAAGCCTCGCAGGGCAACTTTAACAAACACAAAGAAAACCTCAAAAGCACGGGGAAACAGAAATACAAAAATCCCAAAAACAATTAAAGGGCAGAGCAGGCAGGTAACGGGTAACGGGCAACGGGCAGGCAACAAACAAGGAAAATGCACGCAAGAAACAAACCAGCAAGGGCAAGCAACACGCAAGCAAGGATCCAGCACCTGAGTCAGGGAAAAGGGAGACTTAAATTGGGATGGCAGGTATGCCATCCCGCCAAGTTACGCCTTGGCGGGGGCATGCCCCATACCTATACAGCACCGAGAGTTTGGCACTTTTCAGGGTTCCCCACAGAAATAACCACAACAGCCACAGACACTCAGCCCTTAAAAACATTAAATTCTGTACATTCTGACCCCATTTCAACAGTCAGATTTCATAAACAACTTCACATGTCCACACAATAAAGCCCCAAACTAAGGGGATTTTGCGTTTTCTCCTTCTTCTTCTTCTTCTTCTTCTTCTTCTTCTTCTTCTTCTCATTCTTCTTCTCATTCTTATTTTTCCTGCCGCCTATCCCACTAATAACATGTCTCCCTATTGGACATTTTACCGACACCCGCCAAATCTTCACCTACACGACCCAATGAAAAACTCGCATACACACGCAAAATACCCATACCTTTTTACTCTGAAACATTTTCAGTACAAACAGCTACTCTGCCTGTAGCCTAGTGGGTAAGGTTACAGTCTTCAGAACCTGGGGTAGTATGTTCAAGCCCAGCAAGGGGCATGTTTCTTTAACCTGCTTTTACCCTCACTAATAATTGTCTGCTACTTCTCAATTATTGCTTTTGCGCCATCTACCCGCCGTTCACCGAACGTATACACTGCATTATGACGTACCGTCTGCACGTTGTTATTAACCGGCTACAATATTGCAAAGCCATATGGATTCAACGGGAGCTCTTCTGTGCTTACTGGCCTGTGTTCTTCTTTAAAACCACGGACAGGTTTGCTAATGATACTTCACGCATTGCATAACTATGTCATGGTGCTGCATTAACAAAGTCACAGACTGGTAACTCTCCGGTTGAAGGATCGAATCCCGCCTCGCCCTCAGGCAGATAATTTCCTCTTTTACACTAACGTTTTCTTACGCTTTTATATTTGCTTTACCAAAACTCACTCACGGCCACTCATATGCATTTCATAACGGCAAATGTATTCCTTTTATTAAAAAGTTACACCAGTTCACCAGTGTGCCAATTCTAATAACTATATTTCTTCACTTGGCTACCGTGCAAAACCTTCTTATCAGCAAACGCCACGTTTCTACATTCATGTTACCTTGCCCTGTTCTCTATCTAGCCACATACAAACAATTACTACGTATGTACGTTCTGCAACTCCTCATTAAAACATTACATTTAAAATCATGACTCACATATAGTATATAACCAGTAGTACTGAACATGAGAAAAGCACATTAGTATAATAGATTTCACACGTTACTTAACCCTCCACTATAACAGCTGATGCTTTATACCGACTGTTATATATACCGTTCCATAAGGAAACTAAGCTCGCTCATGGTAACTTTATTTACTCTGCACTATAGTCTGTCATCATGTCAACCTTCACCTACATGCCCATTCTGCTAAAAACATATTGTTTCAACTACGCAATTTCATAATTTCATCCTCATTTCTCTCACGCTGTTGTTATTTTCTCATATGCAAAGCCTACTGGGACATATGCGTCTGCTCCTATTCTCCAGTATCAAGTTTTCCGGTTCTAGCTTAGCAAAACAGCGAACAGGATTCCCACCTGCAGATAAGCCTATCACAACGCGTTATAAACCTTACAAACACTAAAAGTGCATCTCCACGAAATAACAGACAACGGAGCAGGACAGCAGGGTACACAAGTTGCGACCTAGGCAGCTCTAATTCTACGGGCTTGCTGATTCTTTTCTCAATCAAGGCTTGTTGGATGGCCGTCAAATCCGTGAGTACATACACTGGCCATATTTCACCTGCGTTTCTGTTGCGTTTAAAATTACACGCCACCGCTCACTGTCACAGCCACTGTTTTACATATATAGCAAACCGAAACTGCTAAACAGTACACGCTCATTAGACTGTACAAATTCACACAAGGACAGCCATAATCCACAACCGTTTCTTACAGGGTCACTTCGCATTTCTCACTCTCATAATAAAACGCTTTGCAAAAAGAAATGATATCTCATAAAAAACACGTTTTCAACGTACAAAAATGCCAAGTTACTCAAAAGTATTGATATCAAAATGACGCCAAGTTACGGTACTACAAACAATATAGGCTATCTTGCCTCACCGAAATTAAATAAGATGTATTCCAAAGCAATGCTACCCAATATTTCCTCAGTTCTTTCAAGTCACTTGGCCCTGTGTTTTGTCATTTTACCATTTTACAATGTCATGCAAACTTTGTGTAAGATCAAAGAGTCAAATATTTCGAATTGCCTCATGGAACACATTGAAATTCATGTACAAAACTGCTGCTGAGTAACTACAGGAAGCATATTTCTCTAGAAAACATATGTTTACACTTGCTTCTGAACTGAATTTGAGTACATGTACAAGTTATTGTATATTTGCTACGTACAATAAATACTGCATGTAAAATACATATTGTACATACATACATAGAGAACTTCTTTATCCCCATGGGGACATTTCCCTCGCAGCATGTTACATTCACATTTACGAACACACAGTTATACCAAGACACATACTATCATTCACGCAACAGAAAGGCTGGGCAGCGAAATACATACATACCAATACAAATTGGACATATACACGCCTATTCAATCAATCTTGACTGTGAGAGAGCCATCCACACATATGTTTGGCCTGTCCATGTAGTGCATGCTTATACACACAGGGCCAAGTGACTTGAAAGAACTGAGGAAATATTGGGTAGCATTGCTTTGGAATACATCTTATTTAATTTCGGTGAGGCAAGATGGCCTATATTGTTTGTAGTACCGTAACTTGGCGTCATTTTGATATCAATACTTTTGAGTAACTTGGCATTTTTGTACGTTGAAAACGTGTTTTTTATGAGATAGACATGACGCAGACGAGACACAGGAGGGCACAATGAACAATCAGGCCACAGAGAGGGAAGGGAACACGAGACAATAAGCAACCAATAATAGGACAATAAGAAACAATAAAACAATTAACAGGACACAAAGCAGGGGTGCCGCCATCTGGCAGCCCAACCAGGGATAACGGGGGGAAGACACGGAACCCTGACAGGTTTATCATTACCAAAGAAACCACATTTAGTGAAGTGGCAGATGTGTACATAATGGTCTTAGTTTTGTAATTAATGAAATGTCTTTTAAAAATACCTTTTTATTTCAATTTTTCCATGCATTTTAGTTGTAGCCATAGTATAAGAGAGATTAATTCACTCACTTCATGGGTTCCGATTACCACCCTGTCAGGCCATATATTCTTGTATATGCACAGGTTTATATCCTCCACATATCCCTCATCTCTGTGTCTCTCCACAGGTAGACTGGTATTCGGTCTGGGAGCTGCTCCTCTGCTGTTGGCCTCCATTAAACTGTGTGTGAAATGGTGCAGGAAACCAGGTGATGTCATTTTACAGGGGAACATATCTAAAAACAACGTGTGTTTCAGGTTTCAGGCTGCAACACTGTTCATTCCCACTCAGTTCTCTCCCTCTGTTGTGTTTATACATGTTTGTTGATGTGCAGGGTCGTCTAATGAAGCAGCTGTCAAGTACACTGAAGAGAATGTGGAAGTTGACTTATAAAACCTTCACACAGAAGCTGGATCAGTGTGCTCATGTCGAATGAGGAACGTTTGAGAGCTCAGGATTATTTTTCAATGTGATGCTTCTCAGCTTGCAGGAGGGGAAATCCTGATTGGGGGTGCAGTCATGGGGGCACTCAGTGAGTTTTGGGAATGAAGCAGTCGTGCCTTTAGAGTGCAGGATCTGTATAATATATCTGAGGTTCTGATTCACCAGAGCTGCACTTGTGGTCTTTGTCTAAGTTAGTCTGCTTTCATTGCTGTATGTTGGTTTCAGGTCCTAGGTTGAACTTTATATATTATGCAGTGAACTCGCCGCAAGCTTACATACAGCCTAAACAGCGGAGACTCTGCAACATGCTCAACATGCATTTCACGTGTCTGCTTGTATTAGTATTACATTAAATGGACTTTAAAGTGTGTTCTTTTTTGTTCCTTCTTTTTTTTTGTTAACATAAGAAATAAATGAAAAAAATAAACATGTGTAATGTAACATCCCCAGTAGGTCAGTTATAGCATCTTCCACTGTGGTGAACAACACAATCTAATCCAAGTGTGAGGAGGAGAAACCGAACAGGAATGGTGAGCTGAATGTGAACAGAGAAGCTGAGGGCTCAATTGTTTTTATTATATTATTTTTATATTATTACTGTTAATACTTCTACTTTAATAACAATGTTACCAGTCATAACTTTCTTGTGTTCATTCTTCGTGGGGATGAATCGTGACAAACAAATATTAATAAATAAGTAGGCTAAAGCTGGCATTTGTCTCTCTTGATGCTATATTATGCTGATTCCACCATATTATTTTGACTACAATGCACAATCAGACCACAGAGAGGGAAGGGAAAACAAGACATAACCAGAAAAACACTAATAGAATAATTGAAAACAATAATACAGTTAAACAGGGAAAAGGAACAGAACTACAAACTGAAGTGCCGCCATCTGGCGGCCCTAAAAGGAAATGCAGACAAGCACAGATCCATGACAATCATAAATAAAAAATGAGAATAGCTGCATTTAATTTGACCTTAAATAATTGTTCAGCACCAATTGGCCTGGACAATGAAGGGATAGGCTGTTGGCCTGGTAAGCGTTTTTGAGGAACTAGGCTACAAGTGATTTACATTACCGGCATTTAGCAGACACTGTTATCCAGAGCGACTTACACAACTTTTACATTGCATCTACATTGGATCCATTCATATAGCTGGACCTATACTGAAACAATGCAGGCTAGGTACCTTGCTCAAGGGTACAACGGCTGTTTCCTACACGGAAATCAAACCTGTGACCTTTGGGTTACAAGACTGGTCCTACTCATTATACTGCGCTATCGCTCATGCTAACATAATAGCAGTGTCTTTGGAAGTTCATCACATTTGCAGTCCTTTCTGACCTGATATTGATTTAAAGCAGTATCCGTTCAAATGCCTACATAAGGATCATATAGTTATAAGTGCCCTAAGGCTCTGTTGACCTCGTGCTGGGTGCCTCCTAAAGACTGTCGGCCTAGGTGAGTAAACGAGGTTTTTTGGGAACAGATTGGGCTACAATTAGCGCATCACTGATGAAATGAGAAATACAGAACTCGCAGCTTCAGTCTTGCATGTTTACGGAGTGAGACTGCGGTGACGTGGTGCTGAATGATATTTGCAGTACTCTGGCAGCGCGTGGTGCTCAATGGACAGCGGTCACTCCTGGTTCAGGGCTGATGTATAATGCTCGCGTACAGGAGACCTCTGGATTGAAACAGTGCTGCAGTCATTAATGCATGTTAGAAAACATTTGTAATAGAAATCAATGAAATACATACAACACAATAAACGTTGATATAATGCACTTAATAACTTATTGAAATAACCTTTATTTTTTATAAGCTCCCTGACATGGAATGGACACTTAGCTGTTTACCTGACTGTAAACACAAAAATACGGACTTTCACATTTCTCCAGAGGAAGAAAGTGCTGCATCACACATGCGCACTGGCGTATGCACACACTGTTATTTTCCTGCCACACACAGGGGGAAAGCTGTGTAAGGTAAGAGCGGTTGTCTGGCAGTCAGACAGTTGCCGGTTCGATCCCCCCGCCCTGGGCATGTCAAAGTGTCCCTGAGCAAGACACCTAACCCGTAATTGCTCTGGTGAATGCGAGGCATCAATTGTAAAGCACTTTGGATAAAAGCGCTATATAAATGCAGTCCATTTACATCAGCAAATGAACAACTCCAGTGACCTTTGACCTTCAACCCTGATTCTGTTCAGATCATCAACATCCTGCCACAGAAACGGCAGCCAGGCTCTGTGTTCCATCAGACAGCAAAGATGGTCATGTCCATGACACCGGCTTTGGATGTGCTCATGATTTCGGTCTTTATCTGGAGAAGAGTAAGCATTTCTTTCATTATTATCAGTGCTAAGTGTCGCACAGTTTTCAAAACATATTGTACTGTATAAAGACTGTACCTTCTATTGACCAAGATTCTCTGCCTGCTTGACTTTTTTATTAAGCAAAATATTCTATTCTGATACCTCCATTCTATTATATTTTCCTTTCCCAGCTTAAAAGCAGGACCAATCAATGTGAGTTTATTTCTTTTATTATATTGTTTGATTAACTACCATCTATTTCCTTCTGTAACATCTTTTATGTAGATCTTAGGGCCAGATTATCATGTGCTACAATCTCATGTAGTCTCATTCTTCCTTTCTATTTTGATTTCTTAGTGACCAACAAGCAATTTTTGGAGCAGTTTGCTCAACACATGGATGAGAGTCATGTGAATATTTCAGCCCTGAATAAAAAAGTAAGCTTCAGATGAATTTTATCCACATGTAAAGTATATGCCTCAGGAGAGCTTGTATTTGTCATAATCCATGTGTTTGTCCATTTTACATTAGAGACACTGAAGAAAAAATTAGAAGAATCAAAAGAATGCTTTCTTCCTCCCATTGTAATAATTGGAACCTGAAGGTGAGAAACAGAAATTAGTAATTGGCAAATTTCCCAGAATTGTATGAATACTGCTCGATATTATCACATACTGTAGATGAGTGTGATTAATTTCAGTTATTTTCAGAATGTGAAGCTTTAATGGAATCTATGGCCGACGTAGTGCACTGCTGTTTGTGCAACAGCTTATATTAGAAATGTGTGTTTACGCCATTTTATATTTCATAAAGGCAAGTGCCAGAGAGCTGCAAAGGAGATGCATGAAAATGTGTGAAGAGAGAGATGCACTTGACTTGATGCTGGAGGAGAGAGAGAACAGAATAAAAAGTGCCAATCTGGAGCAGGAGGAATTTAAGAAGACATTTCAAGAGAAAGAGATGGCTCTACAGCAGTGAGTACCAAGCAAGGCTGTTAAGGGAAACCAAATATGATAACCATGGCAATTGGAGAGTGAGGCTTCATGAACTCCATTATAGGTGGGACTACCTTGTGCTGTTAGTCATTGACATTGATATGAACCAATCTATCAAGTTTGGTCTCCATAGCAGACCACTTTGGCTGGATCAATTTTATCAGCTGTTAATAACTCATAATAGCTCCACCCATTTCAGGGCTTGTGTCTTATTCCAAGTAACAGTCATTGGAGAGGAAAGGTAATAATATTGATGCTAATTTTACAAGTAACTGAATCTGAGTTAACAATGGACAGGCACTTAACAGAAAGCTTAAATTGTATTTGAATGATGAAGCTTTTTTGTTTCATTTTGTTATTTTTTAACATGCTGGAATCCTGTACAGGATTGAGTGTCACATCCATGTGCTGTGAACCGGTTTATAAAAAGCACATGAGTTACTGCTGGCTCCAGCACAGTGTAAGACTGAAGCTGGTGTGCTTCATGCTGCAGGAAGCTGGGGCAGCTTGAGCAGGACTGGAATGCGAAGCTGGAAAAAGTGATGGAGGAGAGGAGCGAGCACAAGCAGCATGTGAAGCAGGAGATCCAGGCTCTGCTCTTTAAGCTGTTCAAGACTGAGCAGCTGCACCAGACCCAGGTAAGCACATCCAGTGAGTACCAATGCTCCACTCTACCCTCTCTACACTCAGGTCTGCCTCTTGTTATGGGATTGCATACATATGTGTGGGTCTTAAGAACTCCTTTAATCTCCATGTTCTCCTATTCCATTGCAGATATGTGACTATGAGGTCAAGTACAGGGACTCACTAAAACTGGTGTCTGAGCTGCAGCGTCAAATTCAAGGAGCGTGAGGTGAGAGGCTGAAATGGAGGTCGGCAGGAAGATCCGTGTGTGTGTGTGTGTGTGTGCGTGTGTGTGTGTGTGTGTGTGTGTGTGTGTGTGCGTGTGTGCACGTGTGTGTGTATGTGTGTGTGTGTGTGTTTGTGTGCGTGTTCTGGTAATGAATACTTGCCTAACCTGTCAGATCTTTTGCTGACTGTCACTTGTCTTCCTCCAGGTTGCAGTTCTTCAGAACAAACAGGTAAAACTTGGTAAGAAGGACACTATCCGTTGTTTTTCTAATTGGTATATTAGATCATGACAGAACATTAATTACCCCTCTTTTCCCTCATATTCAAAGCAAAAGCAGCAAGCGATGTCCTTGAGCCGAAGAGACGGATGGCCATGTCTCAGGAGAAATATCTGGAGCACCACATGAAGAAGGCCTCCTAGATTATTAGATGATTGTTTGTGCTGTTTAGAGACCCTTAATTTCTGTTTAACAGACCAGAAAACTCTATAGCATAGTTAAAACATTTACTACATTTACAAAACTACTGTGATCAGTCCAATAATTCTGTATTTGTGACTCCTATTAAAAATACAAAATATCAAATAATTTTAAGCTTTTGGAGGTTCATTGTACATGGCAACAAAGCGAGTGAAATTCAGTGTTTATTAAATGAGGAAATGAGGTCACAAGGAAATACTGTTGGGATGGTTTGTAATTCTCAACTGAGCATCAGTGCAGCCCTGCAGTGTCAGGAAGCACACACCCTGGTGGTTGGGAGGATCATTGCGGTGATTGTCAGCCCATTCTAAAAGTAAACCAATGGTATGTGAGAACAGTTACTGCTCACACATGGACACAGATGGGAAAGGACATGTTTAGAGACGTTTGCACAGCCTGGCTGTGAGCTTCAGGTGCTCATTAGGCAGTGTCATGGCAGACGTCACATGTTAAGCAATAGGAACAGGCCTGACCACACCCAGATCACACAGCTCCTGCAGCAGACGACTGACAGCATGGAGGAGGAGAGGAACAGGAGGCTTCAGCAGCATGAGAGAGACATCATAGAAGATCCAGAGGGAAGTGGAAGAAGAGAAGAAATAAGAAAAGGAAAAGAACATAATAAAGGAGGGAAGGAATAGGCAGGAGCTCCAGGGAGTGACACAGATGAGAAAAACAGAAGGAGGATTGGGTGATTTAACCATAATGTCAGAGGAAAGGGAATATTCACACCGCATTTTTCTCCAGAGCTGAACCTCTCCTGGTCAGAACCCCTGTTATGACACTACTTGGGGGCCTGGATGGATGACCTTGATCTTCTGCACTGCATTTTAATAAACAAGGGCTGTTAATTTTCTCAGCTAATTTAATACCTCAGGCCATAATCTGTACAAACTCTATGATTATTTGCTTTAACAGATTCCTATTTAGCCCGTCTTTAACTGTTGATACCAGGCTAGTATAAACCACTTTATCATCACTGTTTCAGTCTTTTTACTTTACTTAATGTGTATTGGGAGGCTCTGACTTGATCTTGCCCATTTTTTAAATTTGCTGTTTAGGCTAACCGTGAGACATGGCCTCTGCTGACCTCGCCTGGTCACAGATGAGTACAGCATCAGCAATAACCCCCTGCAGGATTTCTCACTCCGGTATAGAGACTTAAACATTAAAACAAAGAGAGGTCGGTATGAAGTTATTGTCTAAGTTAAGTTTATTAATCAGTGTTGTTCATTTGTTTATTTAGTGGCCTCCCCTTGCTCTCATAACTTCTGTTTCTGTCTTGTAGGAGGGTGTAGTTACAAGGCAAAAGCCACACATTTACACAGACAGTGGTGGAATGGTCATTGGTCACAGGTGTTTATCTCACCTGCAGGTCCAGGCACCATGAACATCTGACCACCAGCACATCCCCTACATCTGAGAGGTTACACAACACCTTCACTTCCCCACATACATTAATTCCCCAAGCTGTCACAACAAAAGAGAATTTAGTTCTCACTTGACTGTCTGATGAAATGAAGATTTTTTAATTTTGAAAATGGATCAGGTGAGAACATAGGTAATTGGATATTGGGGGCAATAGAGCATGAAGTGAGATTGGGGTAGTTGGAGCAACATTCATATCCATTATATCTGGCAATGGTAGATGCTGGCAGGTGAGTGTCTGTGTTGTGAAAGGCTTGCATATTTTCACCACTAGGTGTCAGTAAACACCCACTAAAATCCCATTTCAGTAAATGTAGGGAAATGACGGTCTTTCTCTGGGACATAACCAGACTTCTGTTCACCGGTTCTGCCTTTCAGCAGGTGAACAGAAATGCCACAAAATAAACGAGTGTCTGTACGTCAGGAGTAGCGCTGTCTCCTAAATTTATTGGGCCTGAATTACGGGAGTAATGGGGGTTGGGCGCACATGTGGAATGCTGATGGCAGAACAGAATCATTTGTAGACTGCCAGAGAGGTGGGAGATCTCTGGTGATCACCGAGAGAATTAGTTGAGCAGAACGGGTATAAAATTAAAGGGGCATGTAGGATCGGTGAGAAGAAAGAGATTCCCCCAGGGGGGTGGGGCGGGGTGGAGATTCCTTGTGTGCCAGTTAATTTCATTTTGGTTTATTCTTGGTGGCCAGGTCTGTGTTGTGACTCGATATACTTTTAACCTTTGGTACAGAACCTTTGTGTGGTGTCCGTGATGTGATTGGTTGTGCCTGTAACCTGGACGAGGGGCTTATCTGGCGGCAGACGGGGGGAGAAGCCATAGCCTGGAAGCCAGAGTGTACAGCGGCGTTGGCAAAACCGCGGACCAGGCTGGAGGGGCTTTGGGAAGTTGTAACAGGAAGTGCAGCAGTTTCTTGAGAAGTCTTTAGTTTATTCAGAGCTCAGAGTGCAGTAACTCCGCCCCCTCTATCTATTTTCTCTTTAGTTTCGCACATAATGGTCCTTATCTATGACCTATCACAGCTCTTCTGCTGCAGCCAATCAGCTCCCAAGCCTGGAGAAACAGACAGAACACAAATGATTCTGTGGCCAAGCAGCCATGAAGTCCGCATATGCAAGAAGAGTGGAGCCAGTTAGACTGTCTCTGAACTGATGGAGCATGGTGGCCAGATGTTGGGCTTTGACTGGGCATTGTTGGGCGTTGTTTTTGCAGAGGTCATTTTAGTAGAACCTCTACTCTCCATCACCATCAGGGAATCCGTGGTGCCGGATAGTAGAAAATTTTGTATAGTAGAGCGTACCCTAAAGATTAGGCAGGAGCCAAATTAGTGAAGTATTTATTTATTCATTTTTTTAAGAAACTCCATGTATTATTTTATTGCTCAAGGCCCCTACCTGCTGACCAAATGATTTTACAATAGCTTCTATTTTCAAGTAAATGTCAGAGGGACATGCACTGGATCTTTAAAGGACCACAAACAAGCACCCCATCCTGTGTAAATTTGTAAGCACACAAACTAGCACCTCAATCTTGTGTACGTTTTTTAGTGCACAGACAAGCATCCTCATCTTTTCGAATGAATGCAACCAGCCTGCTGCTTGACTACTGAGTCTGACCAAACAGAGGAGCTGTCACGTTGTGATGGGACGGTACTTCTCACAAACTGAAGCCACCTTTCTGTGGACCACACTACAGCCTGTAGACAGCACAGTAGCCAATCACATACACCCAGGGCTTCACTCTAGCCAATTGTGAGCTGTTCTGCGGGTCCAACATTCACGGCCAGCTCTGGCACAGTCAGGTTTTTTAGACCATGCAGTGTTTCATTTCACAGAGGACCAGTGCATTTAAGCAAGGTGCTGCACTAAAGTCTCTCTGATTCCCTGTGATAACGAGTGAAGTTCTGCACTTTTTCTTTAGTTTATAAAAAAGAAGAGAAGAAAACCTGAAGCTGGTTTGCTGTGCAGGACCTACTTCCTTATTTTTGCTCTTTCAAACAGAACCCCCCAAAAGTGTTATAATGGTAGAGGGAAATTGGTTATTTTTGCTCTGTGCTTACGGTACTTGGATATGAATATGAGACAAAAGTACAGTCAGCTTTTAATATCATGGTATGTGTGTTACCATTTCACAGAAACTGCTGTTTTTGTGTTGAGTCCCCCTGTTTTCAGCAGTGTAAAAGTAAAAAAAAAAGATTATAATTAAAAAGCAGAAATTCTTTCCTCTACACTTTCAGCTTTCCATTGCTTTGGTTTTCATTTTTTGATTTTTTTGTCACATCTGTTCATAAAACTTTTTCAAAACTCTTCAGGCTTGTCTTTGTATTTTTTGGCAAATTCTAATCTGGCTTTTTGATTCTTGATGTTGATGTGAGGTTTTGCATTTTGCTGTTTAGCCTCTATAATTCTGCTCTCAGAGTCTTCTGCATTTGGAAGCTTGCTATATTTTTACCCCTGCCCTCTCTGGAGACTGCTGGTGACATCACTGACCGTAGTTTTAGGGTTCTCCTTCACAGCTCTTCACAGGATTCTCTGTCATCAATGCAGTTCATACAGGTACTTAGAGTTGTATGTAGCCTACACACTCACATACAAGTTTGGATAGTTTATTCTCTGTTTGGCACTGTGAGTGCCTGTGGGTTCTCTGGCTTCTGTTGTTGGTGGCTTTTTGTCAGTAGACAGGAAATGTAAGAGTGATCTTCTGCAGATATATATTTAAATTTTGTTGATTTTAGTTACAGGAAAGCGGATGGTAAAGTTGTGATGAAGTGGAAGGGTGGGAGCATCTGTGAGAATTTTTTCACAACTTGCTGCCCACACAAGCAGATAAGAAAAGAATGCATTAGCGTTGATGTTAGGTATATATAAAAGGCCAGGGTTTTTTTAACGGTCTTTTGACCAGTGAAGTTGAAGCATTAAACTTCCTCTTGAATCATGCAGGCAAACAGAGGGGTCACATTGATCTGTGAGTACTACCAAATTTGTTTTTTAATGTAAAGGTTTTTAACAGACAAGTATGTTTTTGTGGAGAAATTTGCATTTGATTGTTTTTGTTTTTGAAAAAAACCACAACAACACAATTGGTAAGTTATGCTTAAATAAATAAGTATGATTTGACCTCACTAATACTAAAATGCTCTGCAGCATTTCGGCTGCATTGGAATTACCTGCGTTATGGGAAAAGAAGAAAAGTATGAGTGAAGAAGTATGCTTTTGCTTCAGTAGATAACATACCTTGAATGATCACTAACAATTTTTTGTGAAAGAAGAAATACAATTTTATTCATTTGTTATTTGAAAGAGACATTGGACAGTTAGTAACTGCCCCAGAATTAGCTTGATAACTAAATTTCATCAGTAGTCCCTTGGCAGGTGGGAAAGTGGGAAAATTTACAAAAAATAAGTACAAGCAGCTATTTGCAATTAGAATATAAAGGTTGGTGTGCATCAATACACTCTAGCAGTAAAATAAAAAATATAAATAATCGCAAAAGGTACCATTGTAGAATATTGTGCTACAAATAAAATAATAAAACAAAAATTAATATGATAAAAGGTAAAACAATTGCACTTAATAATATGACAGTGGTGATATGTAACTGTCTATTAACCAGAACTTTCAGTGTATTTTTGCACAGAACATGTAAAGGCTTCAAATATGTTCACACAAACAGATATTCGCTCCATTCAAACTGATCATTGCCGAACTCAAACACTGACTGGTGGACCTGAGTTTACCCAACTTCCAAAGTACTGCATGGATGACATCTTGAAATCAAACAGCAATGATGGGGATGTATTTAGACTTTATTTGGAACATATTTATGGTTTTGTATTTTTCTTGCACTTATTGCATTTCTTTGGTCATTTCGATGATGATGTCAATGATTCCTGTCTTTTATTTTTTTTTACAGTGCTGAGTCTAATGACAAGACTGGGTGAGTGTTACAAGATTTTAAAACAAACCCCACCTTCTGTTACCTGATAATTTATCAGTGAAAAACCTTATTCAGATAGTTTAGTGAAACTTATGATTGATAACAGAATGTCATGCTTCACAATAAGACTGCCTAACAGCATTATGATGTGATTAATTTGACTGCATATGTGGACGGTAATGTAGAAATATTATTCTGTGAGACTCGAGGCATGTCCTACAGTAGGGGGTGATACAGAGATCACAAACAGAAGCAGTTCTTTACTGTTCTAAACTAATGAAGTCACAGCATTAATCAGGACACTATAAACATGTCATGAGTATTTAAACACATGTACTGACGTAGTGCATGCACTGTTTGTACAGGGAGCCCAAAGGATGTACTGACTCTGCAGCCTAACTGGCCCCTGTTCTTCACTGGAGAGACCGTCACTCTCAGGTGTTCGGGACGGCCATTCAAACATCATGGATTCACATGGTACAGAAATGAATCAAATATTTGGGTGCACAAGCACACATCCCATGAAAACATCTACACCATCTCACCTGTTACTGAAGCCCACAGTGGTGTATATAGGTGTTCTGCTGAATCCGAAAGTGATCTTGTCAGACTGAACGTGTCAGGTGAGTCAAAACTGGTCAGCAGCTGAACACTGGTGGTCTCACTCGTCCCACAGAGAGACCATATTTAACACATTTATTCAATCTTCCCCAGTGCACATTGTGCTTCCCGTACCAGTTCAATTATTACAGGCAAATATAAAATTAACTTATTTTCACTTGGGCTGGGTATACCAATTGAGTTGAGTTTCTGACTGTCACACTGTTTGTATTGTTAATATTTGAGCTTCTGTATGTTTAAATCCATGGAATGTAGCCTTTTCTATCTGTTATGATAGAATGAGAGAACCTACTGCTTTAGCTCTTTGTCTCAACCCCAATCAGAGCATGCCTGTCCCTCTGTAGTCATGTCTACGCTCCATTAGCAAAGTTGTATATAAAAGTTGTGTAAATTGCTCTGGGTATGAGCATCTGCTAATGCCTATAATGTAATGTAATGTAATGAGCAGTTAGAGCTGTGACACAGTCTGTCCGTCTTCACAGCCTCGCCCACACCCATTCTGAGATAGTCACATGCTTTCACAGTACATGGATAAGCGAACCATGTTCTACTGTATCACAGATTAAAGCCAGTTTGCACTGTATGTTTGATTATGCCATTATTAGGAACCTGGGGGAGAGATTCAGTCTGTTCTCTCTGTTATAGAGATACCCCCACCTGTCCTGACTGTCTCTCCACACAGGCAGTTATATGCAAGAGAACATGTCAGTCTCTCTTGTAAGGTTACAGTGACTTCAGCTGGCTGGGAATATTACTGGTAAAAAGGAACTGGATCACATGACATTGCCCATATTTCCAGAACATCTAAAGGCTTGTACACCCTCAGTGCTGCTGCTCTTACACACACAGGGGGGAGACCCAGTCTGGTACACAGAGTATAGTTACCCCACCCACATACAGGTATCAGGTGAGTGTTGACAGGCATTATTCAGTGTGCAAAATTGGCACATTCCCATAATGCAATGGGTCCAACTGCAGTGATGATTCTGGGGTCCTGTTCCTTAGTTTAATTCTTGTACCATTACGATCAGGATTGGAGCTTTTTCATTTCTGATTTTTGATTATCTTCTCTTAATATAATTGAAAATAGGAATGCAGCTGCCCTGGTTGTTGTTCATCATTTAGGGTCATTTTGTTTCTCCATAGTCATAAAAATACTGGCATGACAACTGAACTGTGACCCAGTCTGTCTGTTTCTACAGCACTGCCTAAAGCCACTCTGACTGTAGAGCCAAAATGGCGCCCACCGTACAATGGAGAGACCGTCACCCTGAGTTGTGAGGTGGACTACTACAGCAATTGGACATATTCCTGGTACAAAGACCAGACCCACATGGCTGTGTCTCAGACTGCTGGTCACAGTGTAACTGGTAACAGACTCACCATCCCTGGTGCTGCTGGGTCTGACCAGGGGCAGTACTGGTGTGAGGGGAGGCTGGAGGGGAGAAAAGTGACATCACAGCACAGCGACACCATCACTGTTGCAGGTGAGTCTCAGGTACGCTTTCAATTTGGATATGTCACATGCTCTATTGGATTCTGATCTGGGGACTGTGCAGGTCATTGGATTCAAATGAAGTCGCCGTCTTGTTTGTGGAACTAGCTAGAGGTGACGTGTGCTGTGTGACATGGCACATTACCTGCTGGAAGTATCAACTCGAAAAAAGGTAGACTGTGGTCATAAAGGGAATCACATGGTCTGCTACAATGCTTAAGTATGTTCTGGCACTCAATTGATGCTCAGTTGGTATTAAGGGGCCTAATGTGTGTGCCACAAAAACATGGCCCACACCATTACACAACCACTAACAGCTGTTATTGCTGACACAAAGCAGGATGGGATTTTTATGCAGTATGGATTCATCCTGTTTTGCCAAATTCAGACCCTACCATCTACGTATGTGTTGTAGCAGAAATTGAGATTCGTCAGACCAGACATTTATCCATTCTTCTCTTCAATTGTTTAATTTTGGGTTGTGTATTCAGAGATGTCCTTCTGCGCAGCACTGTTGTAAATAGTTGATATTTAACCATTTGTGGCCTTTCTGCTAGCTTGAATGAGTCTGCCTATTCTTCTCCAACGCTCTCATTAATAAGGTGATCTCACCCACAGAACTGCCACTCACTGGATTTTTTTGTTTATTGCACCACTCTCTGTAAATTTCAGACATGTTATTGGGATTCTAATGAATTCAGCAGTGCTGGAGGCTTGTGTATAATTATCCTAATTTCAGTGATACTCAACTTATGCTCACACTATAGAGAATAAAAATATTCTGTAAATGGTTTCACATATATAATTTACTTTTAAAGTTATGTTTCAAATATTTATATTTTATGAAATATTGCATAGGACCACCTATTGATTCAAAGATAATTAATCTTTCTGCCATGGTTCTTTCTCCCTTGCATTTTATACACAACTGTTTCCTCCTCAGTCACTTCTACATTCTGACAGAAGAAACTGTGACCCAGCCTGTCTCCTTTCCACAGCCCTGCCTAAAGCCACTCTGACTGTAGAGCCAAAACGGTGCCCACTGTACAATGGAGAGACCGTCACTCTGAGGTGTGAGGTGGACTCCTACAGCAAATGGACCTATTCCTGGTACAAAGACCAGGCCCAGATGGCTGTGTCCCAGACTGCTGGTCACAGTGTAACTGGTAACAGACTCACCATCTCTGGTGCTGCTGGGTCTGACCAGGGGCAGTACTGGTGTGAGGGGAGGCTGGAGGGGAGAAAAGTGACATCACAGCACAGCGACTCCATCACTGTTGCAGGTGAGTCTCAGGTACGCTTTCAATTTGGATATGTCACATGCTCTATTGGATTCAGATCTGGGGACTGTGCAGGTCATTGGAGTAAAATGAAGTCGTCGTCTTGTTTGTGGAACCAGCTGCAGGTGACGTGTGCTTTGTGACAAGGCGCATTACCTGCTGGAAGTATCAACTTGAAAAAAGGTAGACTGTGGTCATATAGGGATGCACATGGTCCGCTACAATGCTTAAGTATGTTCTGGCACTCAATTGATGCTCAGTTGGTATTAAGGGGCTTATTGTGTGTCACATAAATGCATCATTACACTACCACTACCAGCCGTTACTGCTGACACAAAGCAGGATGGGAATTTTATGCAGTATGGATTCATCCTGTTTTGTCAAATTCCGACCCTACCATCTACGTATGTGTCGTAGCAGAAATTGAGATTCGTCAGACCAGACATTTATCCATTCTTCAATTGTTTAGTTTTGGTTTGTGTATTCAGAGATGTCCTTCTGCGCAGCACTGTTGTAAATAGCTGTTTTTTGACCATTTGTGGCCTTTCTGCTAGTTTGAATGAGTCTGCCCATTCTACTCCGACGCTCTCATTAATAAGGTATTTTCACCCACAGAACTGCTACTCACTGGATTTCATTGTTTATTGCACCACTCTCTGTAAATTTCAGACATGTTATTGGGATTCTAATGAATTCAGCAGTGCTGGAGGCTGTGTATAATTATCCTAATTTCAGTGATACTCAACTTATGCTCACACTATAGAGAATAAAAAATATTCTGTAAAAGGTTTCACATATATAATTTACTTTTAAAGTTATGTTTCAAATATTTATATTTTATGAAATATTGCATAGGACCACCTATTGATTCAAAGATAATTCATCTTTCTGCCATGGTTCTTTCTTCCTTGCATTTTATACACAACTGTTTCCTCCTCAGTCACTTCTACATTCTGACAGAAGAAACTGTGACCCAGCCTGTCTCCTTTCCACAGCCCTGCCTAAAGCCACTCTGACTGTAGAACCAAAACGGTGCCCACTGTACAATGGAGAGACCGTCACTCTGAGGTGTGAGGTGGACTCCTACAGCAAATGGACCTATTCCTGGTACAAAGACCAGGCCCAGATGGCTGTGTCCCAGACTGCTGGTCACAGTGTAACTGGTAACAGACTCACCATCTCTGGTGCTGCTGGGTCTGACCAGGGGCAGTACTGGTGTGAGGGGAGGCTGGAGGGGAGAAAAGTGACATCACAGCGCAGCGACTCCATCACTCTGACTGTTGCAGGTGAGTCTCAGGTAGGCTTTCAAATTGTATCTAAAACTTTATTCTTAAAATATTTACATTGCTTTCCATTCATTTACCATACATAGGGGCAACAAACAGTATAACAATTTAAACTATGGCTTGGACAAATTTTTAATTCCGATTGGTTGACAGCTATGTCAAATAAATCGTTTTATTTGTGTTTGTATATAGGCATGGCAATATGGGTAATTTTGCCTCATTATGGTTTCAAATCACTACACGAAAACTTTCAATTTGTTGACTTAGCAATCCTGAAATAAAAGGAAACTTAACACCATGTTATTTAAAAAAATCAATCGCTAAGTTGTACGGATAGAAAGCATTTTTTTATCCAGAAAATATCTCAGTTTCAACACATTTCACATTTTTGTGGTCAGGGGTGCAGCATTTATTAAGCTTGGAGATATTAACGTATCGTAGTTATGTGGATTAGAATATATGATTCAGCAGACTGTCTTCCCACTATACCAGTTGCTAAATGCATCATGACAATAGTTGTGAACTTTGTTTTTCATTGTTAATGTCTTTTCTCTTTTCTTATATTTTTTATGGCTGATAGTGAGACTACTCTGCATACATAAGAAAAGAGAAACACTGGTTTATCATTACCAAAGAAACCATATTTAGTGAAGTGGCAGATGTGTACATAATGGGGTTAGTTTTGTAATTAATAAAATGTCTTTAAAAATACCTTTTTATTTAAATTTTTCCATGCATTTTAGTTGTAGCCATAGTATAAGAGATATTAACCACTTCATGGGTTCCGATAGCCACCCTGTCACACCATATATTCTTGTATATGCACAGGTTTATATCCTCCACATATCCCTCATCTCTGTGTCTCTCCACAGGTAGACTGGTATTCGGTCTGGGAGCTGCTCCTCTCCTGCTGGCCTCCATTATACTGTCTGTGAAATGGTGCAGGAAACCAGGTGATGTCATTTTACAGGGGAACACATCTAAAAACGACGTGTGTTTCAGATTTCAGGCTGCAGAACTGTTAATTCTCACTCCCAGTTCTCTCCCTCTGTTGTGTTTATACATGTTTGTTGATGTGCAGGGTCGTCTAATGAAGCAGCTGTCAAGTACACTGAAGAGAATGTGGAAGTTGACTTATAAAACCTTCACACAGAAGCTGGATCAGTGTGCTCATGTCGAATGAGGAACGTTTGAGAGCTCAGGATTATTTTTCAATGTGATGCTTCTCAGCTTGCAGGAGGGGAAATCCAGATTGAGGGTGCAGTTATGGGGATACTCAGTGAGTTTTGGGAATGAAGCAGTCTTGCCTTTAGAGTGCAGGATCTGTATAATATATCTGAGGTTCTGATTCACCAGAGCTGCACTTGTAGTCTTTGTCTAAGTTAGTCTCCTTTCATTGCTGTATGTTGATTTCAGGTCCTAGGTTGAACTTTATATATTATGCAGTGAACTCGCCGCAAGCTTACATACAGCCTAAACAGCCTAGACTCATGCATTTCATGTGTCTGCTTGTATTAGTATTACATTAAATGGACTTTAAAGTGTGTTCTTTTTTGTTCCTTCTTTTTTTGTTAACATAAGAAATAAATGAAACAAATAAACATGTGTAACATCCCCAGTAGGTCAGTTATAGCACCTTCCACTGTGGCGAACAACACAATCTAATCCAAGTGTGAGGAGGAGAAACCGAACAGGAATGGTGAGCTGAATGTGGAGAGAGAAGCTGAGGGCTCGATTGTTTTTCTTATATTATTTTTATATTATTACTGTTAATACTTCTACTGTAATAACAATGTTACCAGTCATAACTTTCTTGTGTTCATTCTTCGTGGGGATGAATTGTGACAAACAAATATTAATAAATAAGTAGGCTAAAGCTGGCATTTGTCTCTCTTGATGCTATATTATGCTGATTCCACCATATTATTTTGACTAAAATGCACAATCAGACCACAGAGAGGGAAGGGAAAACGAGACATAACCAACAAACACTAATTGAATAATTGAAAACAATAATACAGTTAAACAGGGAAAAGGAACAGAACTACAAACTGAATTGCCGCCATCTGGCGGCCCAAAAAAGAAACGCAGACAAGCACAGAACCATGACAATCATAAATAAAAAATGAGAATAGCTGAATTTAATTTGATCTTAAATAATTGTTCAGCACAAATTGGTCAGGACAATGAAGGGATAGGCTGTTGGCTTGGCAAGCGTTTTTGAGGAAGTAGACTACAAGTGATTTACATTACCGGCATTTAGCAGACACTGTTATCCAGAGCGACTTACACAGCTTTTACATTGCATCTACATTGGATCCATTTATACAGCTGGACCTATAGTGAAACAATGGAGGCTAGGTACCTTGCTCGAGGGTACAGCGGCTGTGTCCTACATGGGAATCAAACCTGTGACCTTTGGGTTACAAGACCAGTTCTACTCATTATACTGTGCTATCGCTCATGCTAACATAATAGCAGTGTCTTTGGAAGTTCATCACATTAGCAGTCCTTTCTGATCTGATACTGTTTTAAAGCAGTATCTGTTCAAATGCCTACATAAGGATCATATAGTTTTAAAGTGCGCTAAGGTTCTGTTGACCTCGTGCTGGGTGCCCCCTAACGACTGTCAGAGATTGCGCCTTCGGCCTGGGTGAGCAAACGAGGTGTTTTTTGGGAACAGATTGGGCTACAATTGGCGCATCACTGATGAAATGAGCAATACAGAAATGGCAGCTTCAGTCTGTCATGTTTACGGAGTGAGACTGCTGTGACGTGGTGCTGAATGATATTTGCAGTACTCTGGCAGCGCGTGGTGCTCAATGGACAGCGGTCACTCCTGGTTCAGGGCTGATGTATAATGCTCACGTACAGGAGACCTCTGGATTGAAACAGTGCTGCAGTCATTAATGCATGTTATGAAACATTTCTAATAGGAATCAACAAAATGTATACAACACAATAAACGTTGATATAACGCACTTAAATAATAACTTATTGAGATAATCTTTATTTTTTATAAGCTCCCTGACATGGAATGGACACCTAGCTGTTTACCTAACTACAAACACAAACATACGGACTTTCACATTTCTCCAGAGGAAGAAAGTGCTGCATCACACATGCGCTCTGGCGTATGCACACACTGTTATTTTCCTGCCACACACAGGGGGAAAGCTGCAGAACGGTTATAAAATACGTGGGCATGTCATACTTCTCTGATTACCTCGCCTTAAAAAAAAAAGAAAGTATAAAAATAACGGACGCTGCGGCTCATTAGCTTCCCTTCATGAGCACGTGATCAGAGTACAGAAACCACACGATCGGCTCTAACCTGCAGCTCTGTTTATATTTCAAACAGAGGAGAGAGGAGCACGGCACTAAAATGCAGACGCACTTGGTAACCGTTGCAGCTTCCTGCAGCTGTGTTTAGGTTAGGATACTCTGTGATTTCAGAGGGGATGGCAGCCGCTCTGAGAGCTTCTCAGTGTCACAGTTAAATGTGTATCTTTCGCAGCTTTCTTCAGCTCAGCGTAGGTGAGCTGGGCATGCTGGAGTGATGCAAATTTCTATTGCAAATTACACCTCAGCCTACATGATCAATTTGTGAATAATATTTCTGTAAATAATATTCTATACATCATTTAGCATTCAAACAGAGTTACATTATAAAGTTTAGGGTTTTCTGAGACCTTCAAAGTTGCAGATATTGTGTGGTTACAGTATTATTTTCGAAGCAGTTGACTCTTACTTTGCTAAGTTTCTGTTCATGACCAAAAGGCTCAATTTTGGTCAAACCAGACAATTGATTTACACAATTGCTCTCACTAAGGCCTTTGTTTGTGCAGCATTTCCTAAGAGCCTGTTGGTATGACGGTGTGATTGTATGGTTGAATATGAGACTTGGTGATCTCAAAAAGCAACTAAATTCAAACTGTGATCCATGGGCTCTTCTTTGCCTCCCTCATCATCTTCCTCGCTGGGTGGGGGTGCCATATGTCCAACTTTGCTACTTCTTTATAGGAAGGTTGCTGATATTTACAAATCCTTCAAGATGGAGTCTTCAAGCACATTAGTCAATCCTCTTCCCAGACAACCCTCCCCCATTCCCAACTCAGTACCCCTCCCCCATCTCTATTTCTGCTTCATCTCCTCTTCTCTCTCTTTACCAAGTCTCTTGTTTCTGTTATCTCCTCTCATACTCTATCTTCCAGGTCACATCTCCAGTCTGCTCTGACCCCTGGTGGTGGAATGAGTTTCTGACTGCTGTCAAGACCCGAGAAACCCTTCCCATCTTCCCACTGCAGTCAGGACAGCAGAAGCCTTGCCCATCTTCCCACTGCAGTCAGAACAGCAGAAGCCCTGCTCATCTTCCCACTGTAGTCAGGACAGCAGAAGCCCTGCCCATCTTCCCATTGCAGACAGGACAGCAGAAACCCTGCCCATTTTCCACTGTATACTGTAGACTCAGCCCCACAGATTCCACCATGGCTCCACTAACCTACTTTTTTTTCTTTATATTTCCTTTACAATAATGTTACAGGTTCAGCTGTGAAAAGATAAGTTATCTGTCTAACGGTACTTGCATTTATCACAGTATAACAATTGTTTTGTAGAGTAACATTACACTTATTAGTTATAAATGAGCATCTATGCCTTCTTACTGAATTGCCACCTATTCATTTATTTTTTAATTTTTATTTTTATATTCATTATGACCCGAGATTTGGTCCCTGTATTTGTTCCCCCGGGTGTCTTTTCTTCCTCCTGGGGAGGTTGTGACCTCACTCGCTGGATTCCTAGGGATTCAGACTGTGTCTGTATATATATATATAGTTCAGACCCGGTTCCTGTTTTAGTAAAGGGTTCATGTGACTGTATCTCCGTTAACAGAACCATAAAATAAAAATAAAAAATAAAATCCATTTTTTTAAATACAGAAATTTCCTCTGATTTTCATAATGGGCAATGAAACATTTGTAGACCTGGCTACAGGCAGGTCGGCCGTGTTTCTCGTGCGTAACCTGCTGTTCAAATCTGAATTACGACAAAATGTTATATTTTATTTTTAAAAAACAAACAAGTATTCATGTATGAAGGCAAGTAGGCAATCTCAGCTACTTGTGGATCCCTCTGTGACGCTTTTGACAACTCATAAACTGCATTGGGTCATAATTCGAATTCGAATGAACAGGTTCTGCGCCGGTTTTATATTTAAACGCATTTCCAGAATCCAGCCGTTAGTTCATGAGTGCGCTTTTTTATATACAGATTGTGTTCATCTTTCAGTTTATTTAAAAATCAAAAGTATTGGAAAATGTTTAATTAAGTTACCCAGGGACAGTCTTTAGCTCATAAATAGTCAAATATATTCATGAGCTCATGAATGACTACAGTTAAAATGTGTGTACATAATTGAACTTCATTCAGTAATTCAGAAGCAAGTCCAGCCTCCAGGATTGGGGTCTCCATCCATTTTGTTCTGACATTTAATGGGTGGAGACCCCAATCCTGGAGGCTGGACCTGCTTCTGAATTACTGAATGAGGTTCAATTATGTATATTTACACAACCTGCCGTTCATTCATTCATAAGTATCTGTTTTTTTTTCTTCAGGAAATGGATTCTGCTACCAGCACCAGGAAAAGCACTGTGTTACTTCGTATAGAAACACCCAAAATGCACCTGGACATTGGCCCGTTGCTGGATATCTCAGGGGCGATATAGCTCAGGAGGTAAGACCGATTGTCTGGCAGTCGGAGGGTTGCCGGTTCAAACCCCACCCTGGGCATGTCGAAGTGTCCTTGAGCAAGACACCAAACCCCTAACCTCTAACTGCTCTGGCGAATGAGAGGCATCAATTGTAAAGCGCTTTGGATAAAAGCGCTATATAAATGCAGTCCATTTACCATTTACCATCTGTCTTGCATCAGACCGCCCATCGACAGGTACCTGCTTCCTGCTACTGCTGTTAAGATGCCCATTCATTCTTCAGTGGTGAGGAGAACATCCTGTCATGCGGTTATGTTGAAATCCCTAAAATAATCATCATATTCTTTGGATTCAGGAGAGGCCTCATTCAATAAAATCAATGAGATGAAGTACAGTGTCTCCTCACTGAAGTTCATCACCAGCATACTCCTTCATTCCTGAACACACAACAGCTTTCTGCTGTTGTGTGTTCAGGAATTCTCGTATAAGATGGGACTGCATGTGATCAGAAACATCAGCAAATGAACAACTCCAGTGACCTTTGACCTTCAACCCTGATTGTTTCTGTTCAGATCATCAACATCCTGCCACAGAAATGGCAGCCAGGCTCTGTGTTCCATCAGACAGCAAAGATGGTCATGTCCATGACACCGGCTTTGGATGTGCTCATGAGAAAAAGAGTATGCATTTCTTTCATTATTGTCAGTGCTAAGTGTCTCACAGTTTTCAACACACATTGTATTGTATAAAGACTGTACCTTCTATTGACCAAGATACTCTGCCTGCTTGACTTTTGAAAAGTTTAATTAAGCAAAATATCTTATTCTGATACCTCCATTCTATTATATTTTCCTTTTCCAGCTTAAAAGCAGGACCAATCAAGGTGAGTTTATTTATTTTATTATATTGTTTGATTAACTACCGTCTAGTTCCTTCTGTAACATCTTTTATGTAGATCTTAGGGCCAGATTATCATGTGCTAGAATCTCACGTAGTCTCTTTCTTCCTTTCTATTTTGATGTCTTAGTGACCGACAAGCAACTTTTGGAGCAGTTTGATCAACAAATGGATGAGAGTCGTGAAAATTTCAGCCCTGAATAAAAAAGTAAGCTTCAGATGAATTTTATCGACATGTAAAGTATATGCCTCAGGAGAGCTTGTATTTGTCATAATCCATGTGTTTGTCCATTTTAGATAGGAGACACTAAAGAAAAAATGAGAAGAATCAAAAGAATACTTTCTTCCTCCCATCGTAATAACTGGAACATGAAGGTGAGAAACAGAAATTAGTAATTGGCTAATTTCCCAGAATTGTATGAATACTTCTCGATTCTGTCATACTGTAGATGAGTGTGATTAATTTCAGTTACTTTCAGAATGTGAAGCTTCAATGGAATCTATGGCTGAAGTAGTGCACTGCTGTTTGTGCAACAGCTTATATCAGAAATGTGTATTTTCACCATTTGATATTTCATAAAGGCAAGTGTCAGAGAGCTGCAAAGGAGATGCATGAATATGTGTGAAGAGAGAGATGCACTTTACTTGATGCTGGAGGAGAGAGAGAGCAGAATATAAAGTGCCGATCTGGAGCAGGAGGAATTTCAGAAGACATTTCAAGAGAAAGAGATGGCTCTACAGCAGTGAATACCGAGCAAGACTCTGTCAAGGGAAACCAGATTTGACATCTAAATAAGGTAACCATGGCAATGGGAGAGTGAGGCTTCATGAACTCCATTATAGGTGGGACTATCGTGTGCTGTTAGTCATTGACATTGATATGAACCAATCTATCAAGTTTGGTCTCCATAGCAGACAACTTTGGCTGGATCAATTGTATCAAATGTTAATAACTCATAATAGCTTCACCCATTTCGGGGCTTGTGTCTTATTCCAAGTAACAGTAATTGGAGAGGAAAGGTAATAATATTGATGCTAATTTTAGAAGTAACTGAATCTGAGTTAACAATGGACAGACACTTAACAGAAAGTTTAAATTGTATTTGAATGATGAAGCTTTTGATCATTTTCTTAACGTGCTGGAATCCTGTACAGGATAGATGAGTGTCACATGGTGCATACCTCCATGTGCTGTGTTTATAAAAAGCACATGAGTTACTGCTGGCTCCAGCACAGTGTAAGACTGAAGCCTGTGTGCTCCGTGCTGCAGGAAGCTGGGGCAGCTTGAGCAGGACTGGAGAGCGAAGCTGGAAAGAGTGATGGAGGAGAGGAGTGAACACAAGCAGCGTGTGAAGCAGGAGATCCAGGCTCTGCTCCTTAAGCTGTTCAAGACTAAGCAGCTGCACCAGACCCAGGTGAGCACATCCAGCGAGTACCAATGTTCCACTCTACCCTCTCTACAGTCAGGTCTGCCTCCTATTATAGGATTGCATCCATATGTGTGGGTCTTTGGAACACCTTTAATCTCCATGTTCTCCTCCTTTTCCATTGCAGCTATGTGACTATGAGGTCAGGTACGGGGACTCACTAAAACTGGTGTCTGAGCTGCAGCGTCAAATCGAGGAGCATGAGGTGAGAGGCTGAAATGGAGGTCGGCAGGAAGATCCGTGTGCGTGTGTGTGTGTGTGTGTGTGTGTGTGCGTGTGTGCGTGCTGGCAATGAATACTTGCCTCACCTGTCAGATCTTTTTCTGAATGTCACTTGTCTTTCTCCAGGATGCAGTTTTTCAGAACAAACAGGAGAAACTTGGTAAGAAGGACCATATCAGTTGTTTTTTTAATTGGTATCTTAGATCATGACAGAACATTAATTACCCCTCTTTTCCATCATATTCAAAGCAAAAGCAGCAAGCGATGTCCTTGAGCAGAAGAGACGGATGGCCATGTCTCGAGAGAAATATCTGGAGCACCACATGAAGATGGCCTCCTAGATTATTAGATGATTTTTTGTGCTGTTTAGAGACCCTTATGGAGGCATTCACATCCATCTGGCCTCCTGTGGTTAAGACCACACACCATGGCAGGCATATGAACCCCACACCTGTACAACACAATCAAAGCCCTTTACTGCTGAGATGGTTTACATTTCTGTTTAAAATACCAGAAAACTCTGTAGTTTAGTTAATACATTCACTACATTTACCAAACTACTGAGATCAGTCCAATAATTTCGTATTTGTGACTCCTGCTATTAAAAATTTTAAAAATCAAATAATACATGAAGATGATGAAGATTTTTTAATTTTGAAAATGGATAAGGTGAGAACATAGGTAATTGAATATTGGGGCCAGTAGAGTGTGAAGTGAGATTGGGGTAGTTGGAGCAACATTCATATCCATTATATCTGGCAATGGTAGATGCTGTCAGGTGCGTGTCTGTGTTGTGAAAGGCTTGCATATTTTGACCACTAGGTGTCAGTAAACTCCCACTAAAATCCCATTTCAGTGAATGTGGGGAAATGCCAGTTTTTCTCTGGGTCATAACCAGACTTCTGTTCACCGGTTATGCCTTTCAGCAGGTCAACAGAAATGCCACGAAATAAACGAGTGTCTGTACGTCAGGAGTAGCGCTGTCTCATAAATTTATTGGGCCGGAACTACGGGAGTAATGCGGGTTGGGCGCACATGTGGAAGGCTGATGGCAGAACAGAATCATTTGTAGACTGCCAGAGCGGTGGGAGATCTCTGGTGTTCATTGAGAGAATTGGTTGAGCAGAACGGGTATAAAATTAAAGGTGCATGTAGGATCGGTAAGGATAAAGAGATTCCCCCAGGGGGGTGGGACGGGGTGGAGATTCCTTGTGTGCCAGTTAATTTTATTTTGGTTTATTCTTGGTGGCCAGGTCTGTGTTGTCAAGTCAAGATACTTTTAACCTTTGGTACAGCACCTTTGTGTGGTGTCCGTGTTGTGATTGGTTGTGCTTGTAACCTGGACGAGGGGCTTATCTGGTGGCAGACGGGGGGAGAAGCCATAGCCTGGAAGCCAGAGTGTACAGCGGGGTTGGCAAAACCGCGGACCAGGCTGGAGGCGCTGTGGGAAGTTGGAACAGGAAGTGCAGCAGTTTCTTGAGAAGAAAGATGTCTTTAGTTAATTCATAGCTCAAAGTGCAAAAACTCCGCCCCCACTATCTATTTCCTCCTCAGTTTCCACCATAGTGGTCCTTAGCTATGACCTAACACAGCTCTTCTGCTGCAGCCAATCAGCTCCCGAGCCTGGAGAAACAGACAGAACACAAATGACTCTGTGGCCAAGCAGCCATGAAGTCCGCATATGCAAGAAGGGTGGAGCCAGTTAGACTGTCTCTGAGCTGACGGAGCATGGTGGCCAGATGTTGGGCTTTGACTGGGCATTGTTGGGCATTGTTTTTGCAGAGGTCATTATAGTAGAACCTCTACTCTCCATCACCGTCAGGGAATCAGTGGTGCCGGATAGTAGAACATTTTGTATATTAGAGCGTACCCTAAGGATTAGGCAGGAGCCAAAATTAGTGAAGTATTTATTTATTAATTTTTTAAAGAAAATGTATTATTTTATTGCTCAAGGGCCCCACCTACTGGCCAAACAATTTTACAATAGCTTCTATTTTCAAGTAAATGTCAGAGGGACATGCACTGTAAATTTAGAGGAGCACAGACAAGCACTCCATCCTGTGTAAGTTTGTAAGCACACAGACTAGCACCTCAATCTTGTGTACGTGTTTTAGTGCACAGACAAGCATCCCCATCTTTTCAAATGAATGCAACCAGCCTGCTGCTTGACTATTGAGTCTGACCAATCAGAGGAGCTGCTATGTTGTGATGGGATGGTACTCCTCACAAACTGAAGTCACCTTTCTGTGGACCACACTACAGCCTCTGGACAGCACAGTAGCCAATCACATACACCCAGGGCTTCACTCTAGCCAATTGTGAGCTGTCCTGCGGGTCCAACATTCACAGTCAGCTCTGGCACAGTCAGGTATTTTAGACCATGCAATGTTTCATTTCACAGAGGACCAGTGCATTTAAGCAAGGTGCTGCCCTAAAGTGTCTCTGATTCCCTGTGATAACGCGTGAAGTTCCGCACTTTTTCTTTAGTTTATGAAAGAGAAGAGAAGAAAACATGAAGCTGGTCTGCTGTGCAGGACCTACTTCCTTATTTTTGCTCTCACAATCAGAGCCCCCAAAAAGTGTTGTAATGGTAGAGGCAAATTGGTTATTTTTGCTCTGTGCTTACGATACTTGGATATGAATATGAGTCAAAAGTACAGTCAGCTTTTAATATCATGGTATGTGTGTTACCATTTCACAGAAACTGCTGTCTTTGTGTTGAGTCCCCCTTATTTCAGCTGTGTAAAAGTTAAAAAAAAAAAAATTTAAATTAAGAAGCAGAAGTTCTATCCTCCACACTTTCAGCTTTCCATTGCTTTGGTTTTTATTTTTTTTTAATTTTTTTTGTCTCATCTGTTAATGAAACTGCTTCAAAACTCTTCAGGCTTGTCTTTGTATTTTTTGGCAAATTCTAATCTGGCCTTTTGATTCTTGACGTTAATGTGAGGTTTTGCATTTTGCTGTTTCGCCTCTATAATTCTGCTCTCAGAGTCTTCTGCATTTGGCGGCTTGCTATATTTTTACCCCTGCCCTCTGGAGACTGCTGGTGACATCACTGACCGTAGTTTTAGGGTTCTCATTCACAGCTCTTCACAGGATTCGTCTGTCATCAACTGCAGTACAACTCATACAGGTACTTAGAGTTGTATGTAGCCTACACAACTCACATACAAGTTTGGATAGTTTATTCTCTGTTTGGCACTGTGAGTGCCTGTGGGTTTTCTGGCTTCTGTTGTTGGTGACTTTTTGTCAGTAGACAGGAAAGGTGAATGACCTTCTGCAGATATACATTTAAATTTAGTTGATTTTAGTTAGAGAAAAGCGGAAGGTAAAGCAGTGATGAAGTAGAAGGCTTCTGTGAGAATTTTTTCGCAACTTGCTGCCCACACAAGCAGATAAGAAAAGAATGCATTAGCGGTGCTGTACAGTATATAATAGCACAGGGGTTTCTTTTTTATCGCTCTTTTGACCACTGAAGTTGAAGCACTAAACTTCCTCTTGAATCATGCCGGCAATCAGAGGGGTCACATTGATCTGTGAGTACTATCGAATCAGTTTTTTAATGTAAATGTTTTTAACAGACAAGTATGTTTTTGTGGTGAAATTTGCATATGATTGAACAACAACAACACATTTGTTAAGTTATGCTTAAATTAATAAGCATGATTTGACCTCACTAATACTAAAATGCTCTACAGCGTTTGGGCTGCATTGGAATGACCTGCCTTAAGGGAAAAGAATAAAAGTATGAGTGAAGAAGTATGCTTTTGATTCAGTAGATAACATACCTTGAATGATCACTAACAATTTTTTGTGAAAAAGGAAATACTATTTTATTTATCTGTTTTTTGAATGAGACATTGGACAGTTAGTAACTGCCCCAGAATTAGCTTGATAACTAAATTTCATCAGTAGTCCATTGGCAGGTGGGAAAGTGGGAAAATTTACAAAAAATATGTACAAGCAGCAATTTGCAATTAGAATAAAAAGGTTGGTGTGCATCAATACACTCTAGCAGTAAAATAAAAAAATACAAATATTCACAAAAGGTACCAATGTAGCATATTGTGCTACAAATAAAATAATAAAACAAAAAAATGATAAAAGGTAAAACAATTGCGCTTACTAATATGACAGTGGTGATATGTAACTGGCTTTTTAACCAAAACTTTCAGTGTATTTTTGCACAGAACATGTGAAGGCTTCAAATATGTTCACACAAACAGATATACTTTCCATTCAAACTGATCATTGCCGAACTCAAACACTGACTGTTGGACCTGAGTTTACCCAACTTCCAAAGTATTGCATGGATGACATCTTGAAATCAAACAGCTTGAAATCAAATGATGGGGATGTATTTAGACTTTATTTGGAATATATTTATAGTTTTGTATTTTTCTTGCACTTATTGCATTTCTTTGGCCATTTCGATGATGATGTCAATGATTCCTGTCTTTTTTTTTTTTTTTTTGCAGGGCTGAGTCTAATGACAAGACTGGGTGAGTGTTACTAGATTTTAAAACAAACCCCACCTTCTGTTACCTGATAATTTATCAGAGAAAAACCTTATTCAGACAGTTTAGTGAAACTTACAATTGATAACAGAATGTCCTGCTTCACAATAAATCAGTCTCACAGCATTATGACGTGATTAATTTGACGGTAATGTAGAAATATTATTCTGTGAGACTCGAGGCATGTCCTACAGTAGGGGGTGATACAGAGATCACAAACAGAATCAGTTCTTTACTGTTCTAAACTCATGAAGCCACAGCATTAATCAGGACACTATAAACATGTCATGAGTATTTAAACACATGTATTGACGTAGTGCATGCACTGTTTGTACAGGGAGTCCAAAGGATGTACTGACTCTGCAGCCTAACTGGCCCCTGTTCTTCACTGGAGAGACCGTCACTCTCAGGTGTTTGGGACGGACATTCAAACATCATGGATTCATGTGGTACAGAAATGAATCAAATATTCATGTTTTAAAGCACACATCCCAGGATAACATCTACACCATTTCACCTGTTACTGAATCCCACAGTGGTGTATATAGGTGTTCTGCTGAATCCATGAGTGATCCTGTCAGACTGAAGGTGTCAGGTGAGTCAAAACTGGTCAGCAGCTGAACACTGGTGGTCTCACTCGTCCCACAGAGAGACCATATTTAACACATTTATTCAATCTTCCCCAGTGCACATGGTGCTTCCTGTACCAGTTCATTTATTACAGGCAAATATAAAATTAACTTATTTTCACTAAAATGGGCTGGGTATACCACCAATTGAGTTGAGTTTCTGCCTGTCACACTGTTTGTATTGTTAATATTTGAGCTTCTGTATGTTTAAGTCCATGGAACGTAGCCTTTTCTGTCTGTTATGATAGAATGAGAGAACCTACTGCTTTAGCTCTTTGTCTCAACCCCAATCAGAGCATGCCTGTCCCTCTTTAGTCATGTCTACACTCCACTAGCAAAGCTGTATGTAACAGTTGTGTAAATTGCTCTGGGTAGGAGTATCTGCTAATGCCTATAATGTAATGTAATGTAATGAGCAGTTAGAACTGTGACACAGTCTGTCCGTCTTCACAGCCTCGCCCACACCCGTTCTGAGATAGTCACATGCTTTCACAGTACATGGATAAGCGAACCATGTTCTACTGTATCGCAGATTAAGGCCAGTTTGCACTGTATGTTTGATGATGCCATTATTAGGAACCTGGGGGAGAGATTCAGTCTGTTCTCTCTGTTATAGAGAAATTATGCTTGTCCTGACTGTCTCTCCACACAGGCAGTTATATGCAAGAGAACATGTCAGTCTCTCTTGTAAGGTTACAATGACTTCAGCTGGCTGGGACTATTACTAGTAAAAAGGAACTGGATCACATGACATTGCCCATATTTCCAGAACATCTAAAGGCTTGTACACCCTCAGTACTGCTCCTCTTACACACACAGGGGGGAGACCCAGTCTGGTAAACAGAGTATCTCATAAAAAACACGTTTTCAACGTACAAAAATGCCAAGTTAATCAAAAGTATTGATATCAAAATGACGCCAAGTTACGGTACTACAAACAATATAGGCTATCTTGCCTCACCGAAATTACATAAGATGTATTTCAAAGCAATGCTACCCAATATTTCCTCAATTCTTTCAAGTCACTGTGTGTATAAGCATGCACTACATGGACAGGCCAAACATATGTGTGGATGACTCTCTCACAGTCAAGATTGATTGAATAGGCGTGTATATGTCCAATTTGTGTTGGTATGTATGTATTTTGCTGCCCAGCCTTTCTGTTGCGTGAATGATAGTATGTTTCTTGGTATAAGTGTGTGTTCATAAATGTGAATGTAACATGCTGCGAGGAAAATGTCTTCATGGGGATAAAGAAGTTCTCTATGTATGTATGTACAATATGTATTTTACATGCAGTATTTATTGTACGTAGCAAATATACAATAACTTGCACATGTACTCAAATTCAGTTCAGAAGCAAGTATAAACATGTTTTCTGGAGAAATGTGCTTCCTGTAGTTACTCAGCAGCAGTTTTGTACATGAATTTCAATGTGTTCCATGAGGCAATTCGAAATATTTCACTCTTTGATCTGACACAAAGTTTGCATGACATTGTAAAATGATAAGATTACAAAACACAGGGCCAGGTGACTTGAAAGAATTGAGGAAATATTGGCTAGCATAAGAAGGTTTTGTACGGTAGCCAAGTGAAGAAATATAATTTGTAGAAATCGCACAGTGGTGAACTGGTGTAACTTTTTGATAAAATGAATACATTTGCCGTCATGAAATGCATATGGGTGGGCGTGAGTGATTTTTGGTAAAGCAAATATAAAAGCGTAAGAAAACGTTAGTGTAAAAGAGGAAATTATCTGCTTGAGAGCGAGGCGGGATTCAATCCTTCAACCGGAGGTTTACCAGTCTGTGACTTTGTTAGTGCAGCACCATGACATAGCTATGCAATGCGTGAAATATCATTAGCAAACCTGTCCACGGTTTTAATGAACACAGGCCAGTAAGCACAGAAGAGCTCCCGTTGAATCCATATGGCTTTGCAATATTGTAGCCGGTTAATAACTGAACGTGCAGACGGTACGTCATAATGCAGTGTATACGTTCGGTGAACGGCGGGTAGATATGGTGCAACAGCAATAATTGAGAAGTATCAGACAATTATTAGTGAGGGTAAAAGCAGGTTAAAGAAACATGTCCCTAGCTGGGCTTGAACCTACAACCCCATGTTCTCAAGACTGTAACCTTACCCACTAGGCCACAGGCAGATTAGCTGTTTATACTGGAAGTGTTTCAGAGTAAAAAGGTATGGGTATTTTGCGTGTGTATGCGAGTTTTTGATTGGGTCCTGAGGATGAGGATTTGGCTGATGTCGGTAAAATGTCCAATGGGGAGACATGTTGTTAGTGGGATAGGCGGCAGGAAAAATAAGAATGAGAAGAAGAAGAATGAGAAGAAGAAGAAGAAGACGAAGAGAAGAAGAAAGAGAAGAAGAAGGAGAAAATGCAAAATCCCCTTAGTTTGGGACTTTATTGTGTGGACATGTGAAGTTGTTTATGAAATCCGTCTGTTGAAATGGGGTCAGAATGTACAGAATTTTATGTTTTTAAGGGCTGAGTGTCTGTGGCTGTTGTGGTTATTTCTGTGGGGAACCCTGAAAAGTGCCAAACTCTCGGTGCTGTATAGGTATGGGGCATGCCCCTGCCAAGGCGTAACTTGGCGGGATGGCATACCTGCCATCCCAATAGTTACCCAACCCACATACAGGTATCAGGTGAGTGGTGAGTACTGACAGGCATTATTCAGTGTGCAAAATTGGCACGTTCCCGTAATGCACTGGGTCCAACTGCTGTGATGATTCTGGGGTCCTATTCCTTTGTTTAATTCTTGTACCATTACGATCAGGATTAGAGCTTTTTCATTTCTGATTTTTGAATATCTTCTCTTAATATTTGAAAATAGGAATGCAGCTGCCCTGGTTTTTGTCCTTCATTTAGGATGATTTGTTTTTTCCGTAGTCATAAAAATACTGGCATGACAACAGAACTGTGACCCAGACTGTCTGTTTCTACAGCACTGCCTAAAGCCACTCTGACGGTAGAGCCAAAATGGCGCCCACCGTACAATGGAGAGACCGTCACCCTGAGTTGTGAGGTGGACTCCTACAGCAACTGGACATATTCCTGGTACAAAGACCAGGCCCAGATGGCTGTGTCTCAGACTGCTGGTCTCAGTGTAACTGGTAATAGACTCACCATCCTTGGTGCTACTGGGTCTGACCAGGGGCAGTACTGGTGTAAGGGGAGGCTGGAGGGGAGAAAAGTGACATCACAGCGCAGCGACTCCATCACTCTGACTTTAGGTGGGTCTCAGGTAGGCCTTTTATTTAGATATAGAACTTCACCTTAATATATTTACAGTGCATTTCATTGTATTCCCTTAACTTACCAGATATAGGAGCAACATACAGTATAACAATTAATATCATGGCTTGGATAAATACTCAAATTCTGATTGGTTGACTCCCTTGTATTATTTTTTTATTTAACCTTTTTATTTACCCAGGGTAGGTTCGCTGAGCATGGATGCGCTTTTGCAGCAATGCCCTGCTTCACACTCATACACATCTACACCTGAGAGCTGCCCAGTACAACCACAATCCTCTATTGTTGGCCACTAAGCAGCTCCACTAGAGGGAGATAACATTTTTTTAGCCAATTAAATCAGGGGATGATTAGGTTGCAAGCTTTTTTTTTTTGCTAGAGCCAGATCTGGGATTTTAGCCAGGACACCAGGGAACCACCTACTCTTTGCGAATAGTGTCATGGGATTTTTGATGACCACAGTGAGTCAGGACCTTGGTTTAACGTCTCATCCGAATGATCTCCTACAGCCCAGTGTCCCCGTCACTGCACTGGGGCATTGGGGTTTATTTGACCAGAGGGAAGACTGCCCCCTGCTGACCCACCAACAGCACTTCCTCAGTATTCCCTGGTGGTCTCCCATCCAAGTACTAACCAAGCCCACACTTGCTTAGCTTCAGCCAGTCAGCAGGAGCAGAGCGCATGGTGGTATGGCTGCTGTATATATTTGTGTATAGGCATGGCAATGTGGGCAATTTGCCTCATTATGGTTCTAAATCGCTACACAAAAACTTTCAATTTGTTGACTTAGAAATCCTGAAATACAAGGAAACCGAACACCACATTATTAAAAGAAATCAATAGCTAATGTTCAATATGCGGATAGAAAGCATTTTTTATCCAGAAAATATCTCAGTTGCAACACATTTCACATTTTTGTGGTCAGGGGTGCAGCATTTATTAAGCTTGGAGATATTAGGGTAGTGTAGTTATGTGGATTAGAATAAATGACACAGCTGACTGTCTGCCCATTATACCAGTTGCTAAATGAATCATATCAATGGTTGTGAACTTAGTTTTTCATTGTTTAATGTCTTTTCTCTTTTCTAATATTTTTTATGGCTGATAGTGAGACTACTCCGCATACATAAGAAAAGAGAAACACTGGTGCCATCTATCATTACCAGAGAAACCATATTTAGCGAAGTGACAGATGTGTACATAATGGTTCTAGTTAATGAAATGAAAACCACTCCATGGGTTCCGATTGCCACCCTGTCACGCCATATATTCTTGTATATGCACAGGTTTATATCCTCCACATATCCCTCATCTCTGTGTCTCTCCACAGGTAGACTGGTATTCGGTCTGGGAGCTGCTCCTCTGCTGCTGGCCTCCATTATATTGTGTGTGAAATGGTGCAGGAAACCAGGTGATGTAATTTTACAGGGGAACACATCTAAAAACAACGTGTGTTTCAGGTTTCAGGCTGCAACACTGTTCATTCCCACTCAGTTCTCTCCCTCTGTTGTGTTTATACATGTTTGTTGATGTGCAGGGTCGCCTAATGAAGCAGCTATCAAGTACACTGAAGAGAACGTGGAAGTTGACTTATAAAACCTTCACACAGAAGCTGGATCAGTGTGCTCATGTCGAATGAAGAATGTTTGAGAGCTCAGGATTATTTTGCAATGTGATGCTTCTCAGCTTGCAGGAGGGGAAATCCTGATTGGGGGTGCAGTTATGGGGACACTCAGTGAGTTTTGGGAATGAAGCAGTCGTGCCTTTAGAGTGCAGGATCTGTATAATATATCTGAGGTTCTGATTCACCAAAGCTGCACTTGTGATCTTTGTCTAAGTTAGTCAGCTTTGATTGCTGTATGTTTGTTTCAGGTCCTACGCTGAACTTTATATATTATGTAGTAAACTCGCTGCAAGCTTACATACAGCCTAAACAGCGGAGACTCTGCAACATGTTCAACATGCATTTCATGTGCCTGCTTGTATTAGTATTAAATTAAATGGACAATAAAGTGTGTTCTTTGTTGTTCCTTCTTTATTTTATTAACATAAGAAATAAATGAAAAAAATAAACGTGTAATGTAACATCCCCAGCAGGTCAGTTATAGCATCTTCCACTATGGTGAACAACACAATCTAATCCAAGAGTGAGAAGGAGAAACTGAGCAGGAATGGTGAGCTGAATGCGGAGAGAGAAGCTGATTGTTTTTTTAAATATTATTTTTATATAATTACTGTTAATACTTCTACTGTAATAACAATGTTACCAGTCATAACTTTCTTGTGTTCATTCTTTGTGGTGATGATTCGTGACAAATGAATATTAATAAATAATTGGCTAAAGCTGGCATTTGTCTCTTGATGCTATATTATGCTGATTCCACCATATTATTTTGACTACATTGTCATTTTGACATTGCTTGTACTAGCGTATCTTCATTAAACATGTTATTAGTTGCGGTATTTCTGTCTTTGCATGATGGAGTTTTCGATGATAACTAAGAGTTATCACATATAAAAAATAAATAGGCCATCATGAATAAAAAATGAGAATAGCTGAATTTAATCTGATTTTAAATAATTGTTCAGCACCAATTGGCCAGGGCAATGAAGGGATAGGCTGTTGGCTTGACAAGCATTTTTGAGGAAGCAGACTACAAGTGATTTACATTACCGGCATTTAGCAGACACTGTTATCCAGAGCGACTAGCACAACTTTTACTTTGCATCTACATTGGAACCATTTATACAGCTGGACCTATAGTGAAACAATGGAGGCTAGGTACCTTGCTCAAGGGTACAACGGCTGTGTCCTTTACGGGAATCAAACCTGTGACCTTTGGGTTACAAGACCAGTTCTACTCATTATACTGCGCTATCGCTCATGCTAACATAATAGCAGTGTCTTTGGAAGTTCATCACATTTGCTGTCCTTTCTGAACCGATGTTGCTCTAAAGCAGTATCCGTTCAAATGCCTACATAAGGATCATATAGTTTTAAAGTGCCCTAAGGTTCTGTTGACCTCGTGCTGTGTGCCCCCTAAAGACTGTCAGAGATTGCGCCTTCGGCCTGGGTGAGCAAATGAGGTGTTTTATGGGAACAGATTGGGATACAATTGGCGCATCACTGATGAAATGAGCAATACAGAAATGGCAGCTTCAGTCTGTCATGTTTACGGGGTGAGACTGCTGTGACGTGGTGCTGAATGATATTTGCAGTACTCTGGCAGCGCGTGGTGCTCAATGGACAGTGGTCACTCCTGGTTCAGGGCTGATGTATAATGCTTGCGTACAGGAGACCTCTGGATTGAAACAGTGCTGCAGTCATTAATGCATGTTATGAAACATTTCTAATAGGAATCAATAAAATGTATACAACACAATAAACGTTGATATAACGCACTTAAATAATAACTTATTGAGATAATCTTTATTTTTTATAAGCTTCCTGACATGGAATGGACACCTAGCTGTTTACCTGACTATAAACACAAACATATGGACTTTCACATTTCTCCAGAGGAAGAAAGTGCTGCATCACACATGTGCTCTGGCGTATGCACACACTGTTATTTTCCTGCCACACACAGGGGGAAAGCTACAGAATGGTTATAAAATACACAGGCATGTCATACTTCTCTGAATACCTCCTCTAAAAAAAAAATTACCAAAAAGTACCAATATAGCAGACGCTGCGGCTCATTAGCTTCCCTTCATGAGCACGTGATCAGAGTACAGAAACCATGCGAGCGTCTCCAACCTGCAGCTCCGTCTATATCTCAAGCAGAGGAGAGAGGAGCATGGCACAAAAATGCAGACGCACTTGGTAACCGTTGCAGCTTCCTGCAGCTGTGTTTGGGTTAGGATACTCTGCGATTTCAGAGGGGATGGCAGCCGCTCTGAGAGCTTCTCAGTGTCACAGTTAAATGTGTAACTTTCACAGCTTTCTTCAGGCCAGCATAGTTCAGCTGGGCATGCTAGAGTGATGCAAATTTCTATTGCAAATTACACCTCAGCCTACATGATCAATTTGTGAATAATATTTCTGTAAATAATACATCATTTAGCATTCAAACAGAGTTACATTAGAAATTTTAGGGTTTTCTGAAACCTTAAAAGTTGCAGAAATACTGTGGTTACAGTATGATTTCAGAGACAGTTGACTCTTACTTTGCCAAGTTTCTGTTCATGACCAAAAGGCTCAATTTTGGTCAAACCAGACAATTGATTTACACAATTGCTCTCACTAAGGCCTTTGTTTGTGCAGAATTTCCAAAGAGCCCGTTGGTATGACGGTGTGATTGTATGGTTGAATATAAGACTTGGTGATCTCACAAAGCAACTAAATTCAAACTGTGATCCTTGGGCTCTTCTTTGCCTCCCTCATCATCTTCCTCGCTGGGTGGGGGTGCCATATGTCTAACTTTGCTACTTCTTTTACAGGAAGGTTGCTGATATATACAAATCCTTCAAGATGGAGTCTTCAAACACATTATTCAATCCTCTTCCCAGACAACCCTCCCCCATTCCCAACTCAGTACCCCTCCCCCCATTTCTCTTTCTGCTTCATCTCCTCTTCTCTCTCTTTGTCTCTTGTTTCTGTTATCTCCTCTCATACGCTATCTTCCAGGTCACATCTCCAGTCTGTTCTGACCCCTGGTGGTGGAATGAGCTTCTGACTGCTGTCAGGACTGCAGCAACCCTACCCATCTTCCCACTGCAGTCAGGACAGCAGAAGCCTTGCCCATCTTCCCACTGCAGTCAGAACAGCAGAAACCCTGCCCATCTTCCCACTGCAGTCAGAACAGCAGAAACCCTGCTCATCTTCCCACTGTAGTCAGGACAGCAGAAGCCCTGCCCACCTTCCCACTGCAGTCAGGACAGCAGAAACCTTGCCCATCATCCCACTGCAGTCAGGACAGCTGAAACCCTGCCCATCTTCCCACTGCAGTCAGGACAACAGAAACCCTGCTCATCTTCCCACTGCAGTCAGGACAGCTGAAACCCTGCCCATCTTCCCACTGCAGTCAGGACAGCAGAAACCTTGCCCATCATCCCACTGCAGTCAGGACAGCTGAAACCCTGCCCATCTTCCCACTGCAGTCAGGACAACAGAAACCCTGCTCATCTTCCCACTGCAGTCAGGACAGCTGAAACCCTGCTCATCTTCCCACTGCAGTCAGGACAGCAGAAACCCTGCTCATCTTCCCACTGTAGTCAGGACAGCAGAAACCCTGCCCATCTTCCACTGTATACTGTAGACGCAGCCCCACAGATTCCACCATGACTCCCCTAACCTACTTTTTTTTCTTTATATTTCTTTAGAATAATGTTACAGGTTCAGCTGTGTAAAGATAAGTTATCTGTCTAATGGTACTTGCATTTATCACAGTATAACAGTTGTTTTGTAGGGTTACATTACACTTATTAGTGTGGCGTGGATCGGGGCATGCCCCCGCAGTGCCCCTCCCAGCCTTATATGCATCAACTCAAACCTGCCACCAAGCCAGCTGTTCAGGACCCGGGACAGCGCCACTCTATGAAGCCCAGCCACAGGACCCTGGAGAGCGGCAACCTGGAAATTCCCCAACTCCCTCCTTTGCGCCCAACACACCTGAATTAAATGAGGAGACACAGCTGCCGCCACTCCAGGGAAATGGGATGGGAGCTTAAAAGGAAGCCTTTGTCTCCCTTGAAAGGAGGGTTTTTGGGTTTGCAGTGAGCTTTTAATACCTGTTTGTAATTTTGTTTATATTTCAGAGTCCGGTGGAGAAGCAGGACCACATCCCTCTTCCTGCTTTGAAGAGGGATTTTCTCAGCTTTCTCCCGGTCATCGTTAACCCTAATATCAGTTACTTTTATTTATTTATTTAGGCAAGAAACCTTTGTTGTTGAGAACGGTTTTGTTTTGCCTATAATTTTTGTTAAATAAAAGGCCCTGTTGGGATATTTTTCCCCAAACCTCCGGTCTGTGTATTTCTGTGCCGCCCCGCCTGCACTGTCACGCCCAGTGCGGTGCCACATTAGTTATAAATGGGCATCTATGCCTTCTTAGTGAATTACCACCTATTTATTTATTTTTTAATTTTTATTTTTTATTCATTATGACCTGAGATTTGGTCCCCGTATTTGTTCCCCCGAGTGTCTTTTCTTCCTCCTGGGGAGGTTGTGACCTCACTCACTGGATTCCTAGGGATTCAGACTGGGTCTATATATATATATATATATATATATATATATATATATATATATATATATATATATATATATATATATATATATATATATATATATATATAGTTCAGACCCAGTTCCTATTTTTTGTAAAGGGTTTATGTGACTGTATCTCTGTAAACAGAACCATAAAATAAAAATAAAAAATTGAATCCATATTTTTAAATACAGAAATTTCCTCTGATTTTCATAATGGGCAATGCAACATTCGTAGACCTGGCTACAGGCAGGTCGGCCGTGTTTCTCGTTGCGTAACCTGCTTTTCGAATCTGAATTACGACAAAATGTCATTTTATTTTTAAAAAACAAACAAGTATTCATGTATGAAGGCAAGTAGCCAATCTCAGCTACTTGTGGATCCCTCTTTGACGCATTTGACAACTCACAAACTGCATTGGGTCATAATTCAAATTCGAATGAACAGAGGTTCTGCGCCGGTTTTATATTTAAACACGTTTCCAGAATCCAGCCGTTAGTTCACGAGTGCGCTTTTTTATATACAGATTGTGTTCATTTTACCTCTAATCTAGTGAGTTTATAGGCTACATCTTAATTTTAAACACAGGCTGCAGCCAAAACAGCCAAAATGCCATTTAGTTGGTGTTGGCTGTTTTTAATCGCGCTGCTTAATTTCAAGCTACCGCAATTTGTCGTAGATCCCAATCAGTTTCCCGACACATATTACAACGGTAAGATAAATGTTGAATGGATTCAGCGCTGCTTTACCACTTAGTTGTACAAATAAGTATTTAAGTAACATAGAAGAAAGCAAGAAAGCCAAGTATTGTTGGCTTTCTTGCCATTGTTGTCACGGCTGAAATCGATTGTTATTATATTTCAGTATTTCATCTATGTTGATATCGAGACATTACATTGAGACATGAAAAAAACACATTTAATCATCAATCTCACATGGTATATTTTTTATATAAATGTATTGAATAACATACAACAATAGTTTTACAGTAGTTCATTCTTATACATTTGTTGTATAGTTGATACAGAACCTCCAATCTCTGCACTGTGATTTGAGGAGTGTGATCTCGTCTCTGCAATGTATTTTGGGGAGTGTGATCTTGTCTCTGCAATGTTATTTTGTGCTTGTGATCTTATCTCTGCAGTGTGATTTGGGGAGTGTGATCTTCTCTCTGCAGTGTAATTTGGAGAGTGATCTTGTCTCTGCACTGTGATTTGGTTTTGTGATTTTTTGTGATTCTGCTTTTTTCCCAGTGCTTCCGTTCCCCAGGACAGCCTCATTGCAGTACGGCCAACCGGATGGCCAGTTCCTGATAGACCAGAGCATCTTACAGATAGGAAGTGTAAGCTACACTACACACCTGTGTCAAGCACATATATGAATATGATTATTCTGTAACATTTGGAAACTCCTGCAGTTCTCTGGGAATTTTAAAGAAAATATATTTAAAGTGTAAAGTCAAATTGCAAAAGTTTGCACGTCATAACGAGTCTGCTGAAAATACATCTTTCGGTTTACTTAAAAATTGAAAGTATTGGAAAAGGTTTAATTAAGTTACCCAGGGACAGTCTTTAGCTCATGAATAGTCAAATATATTCTTGAGCTCATGAATGACTACAGTTAAAATGTGTGTACATAATTGAACTTCATTCAGTAATTCAGAAGCAGGTCCAGTCTCCAGGATTGGGGTCTCCACCCATTTTGTTCTGACATTTTAATGGGTGGAGACCCCAATCCTGGAGGCTAGACCTGCTTCTGAATTACTGAATGAAGTTCAATTATGTATATTTACACAACCTGCCGTTCATTCATTCATAAGTATCTGTTTTTTTAGGGGATGTGCTTGTGGTCAGATGTTCATGGTGCCTGGACCTGCAGGTGAGCATCTGCTAATGCCTGTAATGTAATGTAATGAGCAATTAGAGCTGTGATACTGTCTGTCCGTCTTCACAGCCTCGCCCAGACCCGTTCTGAGATAGTCACATGCTTTCCCAGTACATGGATATGCAAACCATGTTCTACTGTATCACAGATTAAAGCCAGTTTGCACTGTATGTTTGATGATGCCATTATTAGGAACCTGGGGGAGAGATTCAGTCTGTTCTCTCTGTTATAGAGATACCCCCACCTGTCCTGACTGTCTCTCCACACAGGCAGTTATATGCAAGAGAACATGTCAGTCTCTCTTGTAAGGTTACAGTGACTTCATCTGGCTGGGAATATTACTGGTAAAAAGACCCAGTCTGGTACACAGAGTATAGTTACCCCACACACATACATGTATCAGGTGAGTGTTGACAGGCATTATTCAGTGTGCAAAATTTGTACATTCCCATAATGCACTGGGTCCAACTGCTGTGATGATTCTGGGGTCCTGTTCCTTAGTTTAATTCTTGTACCATTACGATCCGGATGAGAGCTTTTTCATTTCTGATTTTTGAATATCTTCTCTTAATATCGTTGAAAATAGGAATGCAGCTGCCCTGGTTTTTGTCCATCATTTAGGGTGATTTGTTTTTTCCATAGTCATAATGATACTGGCATGACAACAGAACTGTGACCCAGTCTGTCTGTTTCTACAGCACTGCCTAAAGCCACTCTGACGGTACAGCCAAAATGGCACCCACTGTACAATGGAGAGACCGTCACCCTGAGTTGTGAGGTGGACTCCGACAGCAACTGGATATATTCCTGGTACAAAGACCAGGCCCAGATGGCTTTGTCTCAGACTGCTGGTCACAGTGTAACTGGTAAAAGACTCAACATCCCTGGTGCAGATGGGACTGACCAGGGGCAGTACTGGTGTGAGGGGAGGCTGGAGGGGAGAAATGTGACATCACAGCACAGCGACTCCGTCACTGTTGCAGGTGAGTCTCAGGTACGCTTTCAATTTGGATATGTCACATGCTCTATTGGATTCAGATCTGGGGACTGTGCAGGTCATTGGAGTAAAATGAAGTCGCCGTCTTGTTTGTGGAACCAGCTGCAGGTGTCGTGTGCTTTGTGACATGGCGCATTACCTGCTGGAAGTATCAACTTGATAAAAGGTAGACTGTGGTCATGACGGGATGCATATGGTCCGCTACAATGCTTAAGTATGTTCTAGCACTAAACTGATGCTCAGTTGGTATTGAGGGGCTTAATGTGTGTAACAATAACACACAATTACACTACCACTACCAGCCGTTACTGCTGACACAAAGCAGGATGGGATTTTTATGCAGTATGGATTCATCCTGTTTTGTCAAGTTTTGACACTACCATCTACGTATGTGTGGTAGCAGAAATTGAGATTCGTCAGACCAGACATTTATCCATTCTTTAATTGTTTAGTTTTAGGTTGTGTATTCAGTGATGTCCTTCTGCGCAGCAATGTTGTGAATAGCTGTTTTTTGACCATTTGTGGCCTTTCTGCTAGCTTGAATGAGTCTGCCCATTTTACTCCAATGCTCTCAATAATAAGGTATTTTCACCCATAGAACTGCTACTCACTGGATTTCATTGTATATTGCACCACTCTTTGTAAATTTCATACATGTTTTTGGGATTCTTATGAATTCAGCAGTGCTAAAGGCTTTGTATAATTATCATAATTTCAATGATATTCAACTCATACTCACGCTATAAAAAAAAAATATTCTGTGAATGATTTCACATATATAATTTACTTTTGAAGTTATGCTTCAAATATTTATATTTTATGAAATATTGCCCAGGACCACCTATTGATTCAAAGATCTTTCTCCCATGGTTCTTTTTCCCTTGCATTATATACAAAACTGTTTCCTCCTCAGTCACTTCTACATTCTGACAGAAGAAACTGTGACCCAGTCTCCTTTCCACAGCCCTGCCTAAAGCCACTCTGACTGTAGAGCCAAAATGGCACCCACTGTACAATGGAGAGACCGTCACCCTGAAGTGTGAGGTGGACTCCTACAGCAACTGGACATATTCCTGGTACAAAGACCAGGCCCAGATGGCTCTGTCTCAGACTGCTGGTCACAGTGTAACTGGTAACAGACTCACCACCCCTTTTGCTGATGGGTCTGGCCAGGGGCAGTACTGGTGTGAGGGGAGGCTGGAGGGGAGAAAATTGACATCACAGCGCAGCGACTCCATCAATCTGACTGTTGCAGGTGAGTCTCAGGTAGGCTTTCAAATTGTATCTAAAACTTTATTCTTAAAATATTTTAATTGCTTTCCATTCACTTACCATACACAGGAGCAACAAACAGTATGGATAACAAACAGTTATGTGGATTAGAATATATGATTCAGCAGACTGTATTCCCACTATACCAGTTGATAAATGCATCATGACAATAGTTGTGAACTTTGTTTTTCATTGTTTAATGTCTTTTCTCTTTTCTTATATTTTTGATGGCTGACAGTGAGACTACTCTGCATACATAAGAAAAGAGAAACACTGGTTTATCATTACCAAAGAAACCATATTTAGTGAATTGGCAGATGTGTACATAATGGGGTTAGTTTTGTAATTAATAAAATGTCTTTAAAAATACCTTTTTATTTAAATTTTTCCATGCATTTTAGTTGTAGCCATAGTATAAGATATTAACCACTTCATGGTTTCAATAGCCATCCTGTCACACCATATATTCTTGTATATGCACAGGCTTATATCCTCCACATATCCCTCATCTCTGTGTCTCTCCACAGGTAGACTGGTGTTCGGTCTGGGAGCTGCTCCTCTCCTGCTGGCCTCCATTATACTGTGTGTGAAATGGTGCAGGAAACCAGGTGATGTCATTTTTCAGGGGAACACATCTAAAAACAACGTGTGTTTCAGGTTTCAGGCTGCAACACTGTTCATTCCCACTCAGTTCTCTCCCTCTGTTGTGTTTATACATGTTTGTTGATGTGCAGGGTCGTCTAATGAAGCAGCTGTCAAGTACACTGAAGAGAATGTGGAAGTTGACTAATAAAACCTTCACACAGAAGCTGGATCAGTGTGCTCATGTGGAATGAAGAACGTTTGAGAGCTCAGGATTATTTTTCAATGTGATGCTTCTCAGCTTGCAGGAGGGGAAATCCTGATTGGGGGTGCAGTTATGGGACACTCAGTGAGTTTTGGGAATGAAGCAGTCGTGCCTTTAGAGTGCAGGATCTGTATAATATATCTGAGGTTCTGATTCACCAGAGCTGCACTTGTGGTCTTTGTCTAAGTTAGTCTGCTTTCATTGCTGTATGTTGGTTTCAGGTCCTAGGTTGAACTTTATATATTATGCAGTGAACTCGCCGCAAGCTTACATACAGCCTAAACAGCGGAGACTCTGCAACATGCTCAACATGCATTTCACGTGTCTGCTTGTATTAGTATTACATTAAATGGACTTTAAAGTGTGTTCTTTTTTGTTCCTTCTTTTTTTTTGTTAACATAAGAAATAAATGAAAAAAATAAACATGTGTAATGTAACATCCCCAATAGGTCAGTTATAGCACCTTCCATTGTGGTGAACAACACAATCTAATCCAAGTGTGAGGAGGAGAAACCGAACAGGAATGCTGAGCTGAATGTGAACAGAGAAGCTGAGGGCTCAATTGTTTTTATTATATTATTTTTATATTATTACTGTTAATACTTCTACTTTAATAACAATGTTACCAGTCATAACTTTCTTGTGTTCATTCTTCGTGGGGATGAATCGTGACAAACAAATATTAATAAATAAGTAGGCTAAAGCTGGCATTTGTCTCTCTTGATGCTATATTATGCTGATTCCACCATATTATTTTGACTACAATGCACAATCAGACCACCGAGAGGGAAGGGAAAACAAGACATAACCAGAAAAACACTAATAGAATAATTGAAAACAATAATACAGTTAAACAGGGAAAAGGAACAGAACTACAAACTGAAGTGCCGCCATCTGGCGGCCCTAAAGGAAATGCAGACAAGCACAGAACCATGACAATCATAAATAAAAAATGAGAATAGCTGCATTTAATTTGACCTTAAATAATTGTTCAGCACCAATTGGCCTGGACAATGAAGGGATAGGCTGTTGGCCTGGTAAGCGTTTTTGAGGAACTAGGCTACAAGTGATTTACATTACCGGCATTTAGCAGACACTGTTATCCAGAGCGACTTACACAACTTTTACATTGCATCTACATTGGATCCATTCATACAGCTGGACCTATACTGAAACAATGCAGGCTAGGTACCTTGCTCAAGGGTACAACGGCTGTGTCCTACACGGAAATCAAACCTGTGACCTTTGGGTTACAAGACTGGTCCTACTCATTATACTGCGCTATCGCTCATGCTAACATAATAGCAGTGTCTTTGGAAGTTCATCACATTTGCAGTCCTTTCTGACCTGATATTGATTTAAAGCAGTATCCGTTCAAATGCCTACATAAGGATCATATAGTTATAAGTGCCCTAAGGCTCTGTTGACCTCGTGCTGGGTGCCTCCTAAAGACTGTCGGCCTAGGTGAGTAAACGAGGTGTTTTTTGGGAACAGATTGGGCTACAATTAGCGCATCACTGATGAAATGAGAAATACAGAACTCGCAGCTTCAGTCTTGCATGTTTACGGAGTGAGACTGCGGTGACGTGGTGCTGAATGATATTTGCAGTACTCTGGCAGCGCGTGGTGCTCAATGGACAGCGGTCACTCCTGGTTCAGGGCTGATGTATAATGCTCGCGTACAGGAGACCTCTGGATTGAAACAGTGCTGCAGTCATTAATGCATGTTAGAAAACATTTGTAATAGAAATCAATGAAATACATACAACACAATAAACGTTGATATAATGCACTTAATAACTTATTGAAATAACCTTTATTTTTTATAAGCTCCCTGACATGGAATGGACACTTATCTGTTTACCTGACTGTAAACACAAAAATACGGACTTTCACATTTCTCCAGAGGAAGAAAGTGCTGCATCACACATGCGCACTGGCGTATGCACACACTGTTATTTTCCTGCCACACACAGGGGGAAAGCTGTGTGAGGTAAGAGCGGTTGTCTGGCAGTCAGACGGTTGCCGGTTCGATCCCCCCGCCCTGGGCATGTCAAAGTGTCCCTGAGCAAGACACCTAACCCGTAATTGCTCTGGTGAATGCGAGGCATCAATTGTAAAGCACTTTGGATAAAAGCGCTATATAAATGCAGTCCATTTACATCAGCAAATGAACAACTCCAGTGACCTTTGACCTTCAACCCTGATTCTGTTCAGATCATCAACATCCTGCCACAGAAACGGCAGCCAGGCTCTGTGTTCCATCAGACAGCAAAGATGGTCATGTCCATGACACCGGCTTTGGATGTGCTCATGATTTCGGTCTTTATCTGGAGAAGAGTAAGCATTTCTTTCATTATTATCAGTGCTAAGTGTCGCACAGTTTTTCAAAACATATTGTACTGTATAAAGACTGTACCTTCTATTGACCAAGATTCTCTGCCTGCTTGACTTTTTTATTAAGCAAAATATTCTATTCTGATACCTCCATTCTATTATATTTTCCTTTCCCAGCTTAAAAGCAGGACCAATCAATGTGATTTTTATTTCTTTTATTATATTGTTTGATTAACTACCATCTATTTCCTTCTGTAACATCTTTTATGTAGATCTTAGGGCCAGATTATCATGTGCTAGAATCTCATGTAGTCTCATTCTTCCTTTCTATTTTGATTTCTAGTGACCAACAAGCAATTTTTGGAGCAGTTTGCTCAACACATGGATGAGAGTCATGTGAATATTTCAGCCCTGAATAAAAAAGTAAGCTTCAGATGAATTTTATCCACATGTAAAGTATATGCCTCAGGAGAGCTTGTATTTGTCATAATCCATGTGTTTGTCCATTTTACATTAGAGACACTGAAGAAAAAATTAGAAGAATCAAAAGAATGCTTTCTTCCTCCCATTGTAATAATTGGAACCTGAAGGTGAGAAACAGAAATTAGTAATTGGCAAATTTCCCAGAATTGTATGAATACTGTTAGATACTGTCATACTGTAGATGAGTGTGATTAATTTCAGTTACTTTCAGAATGTGAAGCTTTAATTGAATCTATGGCTGAAGTTGAGCACTGCTGTTTGTGCAACAGCTTATATTAGAAATGTGTATTTACACCATTTGATATTTCATAAAGGCAAGTGTCAGAGAGCTGCAAAGGAGATGCATGAAAATGTGTGAAGAGAGAGATGCACTTGACTTGATGCTGGAGGAGAGAGAGAACAGAATAAAAAGTGCTGATCTGGAGCAGGAGGAATTTCAGAAGACATTTCAAGAGAAAGAGATGGCTCTACAGCAGTGAGTACCGAGCAAGACTGTTAAGGGAAACCAAATATGACATCTAAATAAGGTTACCATGGCAATGGGAGAGTGAGGCTTCATGAACTCCATTATAGGTGGGACTACCGTGTGCTGTTAGTCATTGACATTGATATGAACCAATCTATCAAGTTTGGTCTCCATAGCAGACCACTTTGGCTGGATCAATTTTATCAGCTGTTAATAACTCATAATAGCTCCACCCATTTCAGGGCTTGTGTCTTATTCCAAGTAACAGTCATTGGAGAGGAAAGGTAATAATATTGATGCTAATTTTAGAAGTAACTGAATCTGAGTTAACAATGGACAGACACTTAACAGAAAGCTTAAATTGTATTTGAATGATGAAGCTTTTTTTTTGATTATTTTTTAACGTGCTGGAATCCTGTACAGGATAGATGAGTGTCACATGGTGCATACCTCCATGTGAACCGGTTTATAAAAAGCACATGAGTTACTGCTGGCTCCAGCACAGTGTAAGACTGAAGCTGGTGTGCTCCGTGCTGCAGGAAGCTGGGGCAGCTTGAGCAGGACTGGAGAGCGAAGCTGGAAAGAGTGATGGAGGAGAGGAGCGAGCACGAGCAGTTTGTGAAGGAGGAGATCCAGGCTCTGCTCCTTAAGCTGTTCAAGACTGAGCAGCTGCACCAGACCCAGGTGAGCACATCCAGTGAGTACCAATGCTCCACTCTACCCTCTCTACAGTCAGGTCTGCCTCCTGTTACAGGATTGCATCCATATGTGTGGGTCTTAGGAACACCTTTAATCTCCATGTTCTCCTATTCCATTGCAGATATGTGACTATGAGGTCAAGTACAGGGACTCACTAAAACTGGTGTCTGAGCTGCAGCGTCAAATCGAGGAGCGTGAGGTGAGAGGCTGAAATGGAGGTCGGCAGGAAGATCCGTATGTGTGTGTGTGTGTGTGTGTGTGTGTGTGTGTGTGTGTGTGTGTGTGTGTGCGTGTGTGTGTGCGTGTGTGCGTGTGTGTGTGTGTGTGTGTGTGTGTGTGCGTGTGTTCTGGCAATGAATACTTGCCTCACCTGTCAGATCTTTTGCTGACTGTCACTTGTCTTTCTCCAGGTTGCAGTTCTTCAGAACAAACAGGTAAAACTTGGTAAGAAGGACACTATCAGTTGTTTTTTTAAATTGGTATCTTAGATCATGACAGAACATTAATTACCCCTCTTTTCCCTCATATTCAAAGCAAAAGCAGCAAGCGATGTCCTTGAGCCGAAGAGACGGATGGCCATGTCTCGGGAGAAATATCTGGAGCACCACATGAAGAAGGCCTCCTAGATTATTAGATGATTGTTTGTGCTGTTTAGAGACCCTTAAGGAGGCATTCACATCCATCTGGCCTCCTGTGGTTCTGGCAGGCATATGAACCCCACACCTGTACAACACAAAGCCCTTTACTGCAGAGACGGTTTACATTTCTGTTTAACAGACCAGAAAACTCTATAGCATAGTTAATACATTTACTACATTTACCAAACTACTGAGATCAGTCCAATAATTCTCTATTTGTGACTCCTATTAAAAATAAAAAATATCAAATAATTTTATGCTTTTGGAGTTTCATTGTACATGGCAACAAAGCAAGTGAAATTCAGTGTTTATTAAATGACGAAATGAGGTCACAAGGAAATACTGTTGGGATGCTGTGTAATTCTCAACTGAGCATCAGTGCAGCCCTGCAGTGTCAGGAAGCACACACCCTGGTGGTTGGGAGGAGCATTGCGGTGATTGTCAGCCCATTCTAAAAGTAAAACAATGGTATGTGAGAACAGTTACTGCTCACACATGGACACAGATGGGAAAGGAGATGTTTAGAGACGTTTGTGCAGCATGGCTGTGAGCTTCAGGTGCTCATTGGTCAGTGTCATGGCGGACGTCACATGTTAAGCAATGAGAACAGGGCTGACCACACTCAAATCACACAGCTCCTGCAGCAGACGACTGACAGCATGAAGGAGGAGAGGAACAGAGGAGGCTCCAGCAGCATGAGAGAGACATCAGAGACGATCCAGAGGGAAGTGGAAGAAGAGAAGAATTAAGAAAAGGAAAAGAACATAATAAAGGAGGGAGGGAATAGGCAGGAGCTCCAGGGAGTGACACAGATGAGAAAAACAGCAGGAGGATTGGGTGATTTAAGCATAATGTCAGAGGAAAGGGAATATTCACACTGCATTTTTCTTAAGAGCTGAACCTCTCCTGGTCAAAACCCCTGTTATGACACTACTTGGTGGCCTGGATGGATGACCTTGATCTTCTGCACTGCATTTTAATAAACAAGGGCTGTTAATTTTCTCAGCTAATTTAATACCTCAGGCCATAATCTGTACAAACTCTATGATTATTTGCTTTAACAGATTCCTATTTAGCCCGTCTTTAACTGTTGATACCAGGCTAGTATAAACCATTTTATCATCACTGTTTCAGTCTTTTTACTTTACTTGCTGTGTATTGGGAGGCTCAGACTTGATCTTGCCCATTTTTTAAATTTGCTGTTTTGGCTGACCGTGAAACATGGCCTCTGCTGACCTCGCCTGGTCACAGATGAGTACAGCATCAGCATTAACCCCCTGCAGGATATCTCACTCCGGTATAGAGACTTAAACATTAAAACAAAGAGAGGTTGGTATGAAGTTATTGTCTAAGTTAAGTTTATTAATCAGTGTTGTTCATTTGTTTATTTAGTGGCCTCCCCTTGCTCTCATACCTTCTGTTTCTGTCTTGTAGGAGGGTGTAGTTACAAGGCAAAAGCCACACATTTACACAGACAGTGGTGGAATGGTCATTGGTCACAGGTGTTTATCTCACCTGCAGGTCCAGGCACCATGAACATCTGACCACCAGCACATCCCCTACATCTGAGAGGTTACAGAACACCTTCACTTCCCCACATACATTAATTCCCCAAGCTGTCACAACAAAAGAGAATTTATTTCTCACTTGACTGTCTGATGAAATGACTATTTTTTTAATTTTGAAACTGGATAAGGTGAGAACATACGTAATTGGATTTTGGGGGCAATAGAGTGTGAAGTGAGATTGGAGTAGTTGGAGCAACATTCATATCCATTATATCTGGCAATGGTAGATGCTGGCAGGTGAGTGTCTGTATTGTGAAAGGCTTGCATATTTTCACCACTAGGTGTCAGTAAACTCCCACTAAAATCCCATTTCAGTGACTGTGGGGAAATGCCAGTCTTTCTCTGTGACATTACAAGACTTCTGTTCACCGGTTCTGCCTTTCAGCAGGTCAACAGAAATGCCACAAAATAAACGAGTGTCTGTACGTCAGGAGTAGCGCTGTCTCCTAAATTTATTGTGCCAGAACTGCGGGAGTAATGGGGGTTGGGCGCACATGTGGAATGCTGATGGCAGAACAGAATCATTTGTAGACTGCCAGAGAGGTGGGAGATCTCTGGTGTTCATTGAGAGAATTAGTTGAGCAGAACGGGTATAAAATTAAAGGGGCATGTAGGATCAGTGAGGAGAAAGAGATTCCCCCAGGGGGATGGGACGGGGGGGAGATTCCTTGTGTGCCAGTTAATTTTTATTTTGGTTTATTCTTGGTGGCCAGGTCTGTGTTGTGTCTCGAGATACTTTTAACCTTTGGTACAGCACCTTTGTGTGGTGTCCATGTTGTGATTGGTTGTGCTTGTAACTTGGACTAGGGGCTCATCTGGTGGCAGACAGGGGAGAAGCCACAGCCTGGAAGCCAGAGGGTACAGCGGCGTTGGAAAAACCGCGGACCAGGCTGGAGGTGCTGTGGGAAGTTGGAACAGGACGTGCAGCAGTTTCTTGAGATGTCTTTAATTTATTCAGAGCTCAGAGTGCAGTAACTCTGCCCCCTCTATCTATTTGCTCTTCAGGTTCCCACATAGTGGTCCTTAGCTATGACCTAACACAGCTCTTCTGCTGCAGCCAATCAGCTCCCAAGCCTGGAGAAACAGACAGAACACAAATGACTCTGTGGCCAAGCAGCCATGAAGTCCGCATATGCAAGAAGGGTGGAGCCAGTTAGACTGTCTCTGAGCTGATGGAGCATGGTGGCCAGATGTTGGGCTTTGACTGGGCATTGTTGGGCATTGTTTTTGCAGAGGTCATTATAGTAGAACCTCTACTCTCCGTCACCATCAGGGAATCCGTGGTGCCGGATGGTAGAACATTTTGTTTAGTAGGGCGTACCTTAAAGATTAGGCAGGAGCCAAATTAGTGAAGTATTTATTTATTTTTATTTTTTTAAGAAACTCCATGTATTATTTTATTGCTCAAGGCCCCCACCTGCTGGCCAAATTATTTTACAATAGCTTCTATTTTCAAGTAAATGTCAGAGGGACATGCACTGTAAGTTCAAAGGAGCACAGACAAGCACCCCATCCTGTGTAAATTTGTAAGCACACAGACTAGCACCTCAATCTTGTGTACGTTTTTTAGTGCACAGACAAGCATCCCCATCTTTTCAAATGAATGCAGCAAGCCTGCTGCTTGACTATTGAGTTTGATCAATCAGAGGAGCTGCTATGTTGTGATGGGACGGTACTCCTCACAAACTGATGCCACCTTTCTGTGGACCACACTACAGCCTCTGGACAGCACAGTAGCCAATCACATACACCCAGGGCTTCACTCTAGCCAATTGTGCGCTGTCCTGCGGGTCCAACATTCACAGTCAGCTCTGGCACAGTCAGGTTTTTTAGACCATGCAGTGTTTCATTTCACAGAGGACCAGTGCATTTAAGCAAGGTGCTGCCCTAAAGTCTCTCTGATTCCCTGTGATAACGAGTGAAGTTCTGCACTTTTTCTTTAGTTTATAAAAAAAGAAAGAAGAAGAAAACATGAAGCTGGTTTGCTGTGCAGGACCTACTTCCTTATTTTTGCTCTCACAAACAGAACCCCCCAAAAGTGTTATAATGGTAGAGGGAAATTGGTTATTTTTGCTCTGTGCTTACGGTAATTGGATATGAATATGAGACAAAAGTACAGTCAGCTTTTAATATCATGGTATGTGTGTTACCATTTCACAGAAACTGCTGTTTTTGTGTTGAGTCCCCCTATTTTCAGCAGTGTAAAAGTAAAAAACAAAATTAAAATTAAAAAGCAGAAGTTCTTTCCTCAACACTTTCAGCTTTCCATTGCTTTGGTTTTTTTTTTTTAAATTTTTTTGTCTCATCTGTTCATAAAACTGCTTCAAAACTCTTCAGGCTTGTCTTTGTATTTTTTGGCAAATTCTAATCTGGCCTTTTGATTCTTGATGTTGATGTGAGGTTTTGCATTTTGCTGTTTAGCCTCTATAATTCTGCTCTCAGAGTCTTCTGCATTTGGGGGCTTGCTATATTTTTACCCCTGCCCTCTGGAGACTGCTGGTGACATCACTGACCGTAGTTTTAGGGTTCTCCTTCACAGCTCTTCACAGGATTCATCTGTCATCAACTGCAGTACAACTCATACAGGTACTTAGAGTTGTATGTAGCCTACACAACTCACATACAAGTTTGGATAGTTTATTCTCTGTTTGGCACTGTGAGTGCCTGTGGGTTTTCTGGCTTCTGTTATTGGTGGCTTTTTGTCAGTAGACAGGAAATGTAAGAGTGATCTTCTGCAGATATATATTTAAATTTAGTTGATTTTAGTTACAGGAAAGCGGAAGGTAAAGCAGTGATGAAGTAGAAGGGTGGGAGCATCTGTGAGAATTTTTTCACAACTTGCTGTTCACACAAGCAGATAAGAAAAGAATGCATTAGAGGTGCTGTACAGTATATATAATAGCCCAGGGGTTTCTTTTTTATCGCTCTTTTGATCACTGAAGTTGAAGCACTAAACTTCCTCTTGAATCATGCAGGCAAACAGAGGGGTCACATTGATCTGTGAGTACTACCAAATCAGTTTTTTAATGTAAAGGTTTTTAACAGACAAGTATGATTTTGTGGTGAAATTTGCATTTGATTGAAGAAAAAAAAACAACAACAACACATTTGTTAAATTATGCTTAAATAAATAAGTAGGATTTGACCTCACTAATACTAAAATGCTCTGCAGCTTTTGGGCTGCATTGGAATGACCTGCGTTATGGGAAAAGAAGAAAAGTATGAGTGAAGAAGTATGCTTTTGCTTCAGTAGATAACATACCTTGAATGATCACTAACAATTTTTTGTGAAAGAAGAAATACAATTTTATTTATTTGTTATTTGAAAGAGACATTGGACAGTTAGTAACTGCCCCAGAATTAGCTTGATAACTAAATTTCTTCAGTAGTCCCTTGGCAGGTGGGAAAGTGGGAAAATTTACAAAAAAATATGTACAAGCAGCAATTTGCAATTAGAATAAAAAGGTTGGTGTGCATCAATACACTCTAGCAGTAAAATATAAAAAATATAAATAATCGCAAAAGGTACCAATGTAGAATATTGTGCTACAAATAAAATAATAAAACAAAAAATTACATGATAAAAGGTAAAACAATTGTACTTAATAATATAACAGTGGTGATATGTAACTGGCTTTTTAACCAGAACTTTCAGTGTATTTTTGCACAGAACATGTAAAGGCTTCAAATATGTTCACACAAACAGATATACGCTCCATTCAAACTGATCATTGCCGAACTCAAACACTGACTGGTGGACCTGAGTTTACCCAACTTCCAAAGTACTGCATGGATGACATCTTGAAATCAAACAGCAATGATGGGGATGTATTTAGGCTTTATTTGGAACATATTTATGGTTTTGTATTTTTCTTGCACTTATTGCATTTCTTTGGCCATTTCGATGATGATGTCAATGATTCCTGTCTTTTTTTTTTTTTTTACAGTGCTGAGTCTAATGACAAGACTGGGTGAGTGTTACTAGATTTTAAAACAAACCCCACCTTCTGTTACCTGATAATTTATCAGAGAAAAACCTTATTCAGACAGTTTAGTGAAACTTATGATTGATAACAGAATGTCATGCTTCACAATAAGACTGTCTAACAGCATTATGATGTGATTAATTTGACTGCATATGTGGACGGTAATGTAGAAATATTATTCTGTGAGACTCGAGGCATGTCCTACAGTAGGGGGTGATACAGAGATCACAAACAGAATCAGTTCATTACTGTTCTAAACTAATGAAGTCAAAGCATTAATCAGGACACTATAAACATGTCATGAGTATTTAAACACATGTACTGACGTAGTGCATGCACTGTTTGTACAGGGAGCCCAAAGGATGTACTGACTCTGCAGCCTAACTGGCCCCTGTTCTTCACTGGAGAGACCGTCACTCTCAGGTGTTTGGGACGGCCATTCAAACATCATGGATTCATATGGTCCAGAAATGAATCAAATATTTGTGATAAAGCACACATCCCGGAAAACATCTACACCATCGCACCTGTTACTGAAGCCCACAGTGGTGTATACACGTGTTCTGCTGAATCCGAAAGTGATCCTGTCAGACTGAACGTGTCAGGTGAGTCAAAACTGGTCAGCAGCTGAACACTGGTGGTCTCACTCGTCCCACAGAGAGACCATATTTAACACATTTATTCAATCTTCCCCAGTGCACATTGTGCTTCCCGTACCAGTTCATTTATTACAGGCAAATATAAAATTAACTTATTTTCACTTAAATGGGCTGGGTATACCACCAATTGAGTTGAGTTTCTGACTGTCACACTGTTTGTATTGTTAATATTTGAGCTTCTGTATGTTTTAATCCATGGAATGTAGCCTTTTCTATCTGTTATGATAGAATGAGAGAACCTACTGCTTTAGCTCTTTGTCTCAACCCCAATCAGAGCATGCCTGTCCCTCTGTAGTCATGTCTACACTCCACTAGCAAAGTTGTATGTAAAAGTTGTGTAAATTGCTCTGGGTAGGAGCATCTGCTAATGCCTGTAATGTAGTGTAATGTAATGAGCAGTTAGAGCTGTGACACAGTCTGTCCGTCTTCACAGCCTCGCCCACACCCATTCTGAGATAGTCACATGCTTTCCCAGTACATGGATAAGCGAACCATGTTCTACTCTATCACAGATTAAAGCCAGTTTGCACTGCCTATTTGATGATGCCATTATTAGGAACCTGGGGGAGAGATTCAGTCTGTTCTCTCTGTTATAGAGAAACCCCACCTGTCCTGACTGTATCTCCACACAGGCAGTCATATGCAAGAGAACATGTCAGTCTTTCTTGTAAGGTTACAGTGACTTCAGCTGGCTGGGAATATTACTGGTAAAAAGGAACTGGATCACATGACATTGCCCATATTTCCAGAACATCTAAAGGCTTGTACATCCTCAGTGCTGCTGCACTTACATACACAGGGGGGAGACCCAGTCTGGTACACAGAGTATAGTTACCCCACCCACATACAGGTATCAGGTGGGTGTTGACAGGCATTATTCAGTGTGCAAAATTGGTACATTCCCATAATGCACTGGGTCCAACTACTGTGATGATTCTGGGATCCTGTTCCTTAGTTTAATTCTTGTACCATTACGATCAGGATTAGAGATTTTCATTTCTGAATTTTGAATATCTTCTCTTGATATCATTGAAAATAGGAATGCAGCTGCCCTGGTTTCTGTCCTTCATTTAGGGTGATTTGTTTTTCCATAATCATAAAAATACTGGCATGACAACAGAACTGTGAACCAGTCTGTTTGTTTCTACAGCACTGCCTAAAGCCACTCTGACTGTAGAGACAAAATGGCGCCCACTGTACAATGGAGAGACCGTCACCCTGAGGTGTGAGGTGGAATCCTCCAGCAACTGGATATATTCCTGGTACAAGGACCAGGCCCAGATGGCTGTGTCTCAGACTGCTGGTCACAGTGTAACTGGTAACAGACTCACCATCCCTGGTGCTGCTTGGTCTGACCAGGGGCAGTACTGGTGTGAGGGGAGGCTGGAGGAGAGAAAAGTGAAATCACAGCGCAGCGACTCAATCAATCTGACTGTTGCAGGTGAGTCTCAGGTACACTTTCAATTTGGATATGTCACATGCTCTATTGGATTCAGATCTGGGGACTGTGCAGGTCATTGGAGTAAAATGAAGTCGCCGTCTTGTTTGTGGAACCAGCTGCAGGTGACGTGTGCTTTGTGACAAGGCACATTACCTGCTGGGTGTATCAACTCTAAAAAAGGTAGACTGTGGTCATAAAGGGATGCACATGGTCCGCTACAATGCTTAAGTATGTTCTGGCACTCAATTGATGCTCAGTTGGTATTAAGGGGCCTAATGTGTGTGCCACAAAAACACACCATTACACTACCACTACAGCTGTTACTGCTGACACAAAGCAGGATGGGATTTTTATGCAGTATGGATTCATCCTGTTTTGTCAAATTCTGACCCTACCATCTACGTATGTGTCGTAGCAGAAATTGAGATTCGTCAGACCAGACATTTATCCATTCTTCAATTGTTTAGTTTTTGGGTTGTGTATTCAGAGATGTCCTTCTGCGCAGCACTGTTGTAAATAGCTGTTTTTTGACCATTTGTGGCCTTTCTGCTAGCTTGAATGAGTCTGCCCATTCTTCTCCGACGCTCTCATTAATAAGGTGTTTTCACCCATAGAACTGCCACTCACTGGATTTCATTGTTTATTGCACCACTCTGTAAATTTCAGACATGTTTTTGGGATTCTAATGAACTCAGCAGTGCTAGAGGCTTTGTATAATTATCCTAATTTCAATGATATTCAACTTATACTCACACTATAGAGAATAAAAATATTCTGTGAATGATTTCACATATATAATTTACTTTTGAAGTTATGCTTCAAATATTTATATTTTATGAAATATTGCGCAGGACCACCTATTGATTCAAAGATAATTAATCTTTCTGCCATGGTTCTTTTTCCCTTGCATTTTATACACAACTGTTTCCTCCTCAGTCACTTCTACATTCTGACAGAAGAAACTGTGACCCAGTCTGTCTCCTTTCCACAGCCCTGCCTAAAGCCACTCTGACTGTAGAGCCAAAATGGCGCCCACTGTACAATGGAGAGGCCGTCACCCTGAGGTGTGAGGTGGAATCCTACAGCAACTGGATATATTCCTGGTACAAAGACCAGGCCCAGATGGCTGTGTCTCAGACTGCTGGTCACAGTGTAACTGGTAACAGACTCACCATCCCTGGTGCTGCTGGGTCTGACCAGGGGCAGTACTGGTGTGAGGGGAGGCTGGAGGGGAGAAAAGTGACATCACAGCGCAGCGACTCCATCAATCTGACTGTTGCAGGTGAGTCTCAGGTACGCTTTCAATTTGGATATGTCACATGCTCTATTGGATTCAGATCTGGGGACTGTGCAGGTCATTGGAGTAAAATGAAGTCACCGTCTTGTTTGTGGAACCAGCTGCAGGTGACGTGTGCAGTGTGACAAGGCACATTACCTGCTGGAAGTATCCACTTGATATAAGGTAGACTGTGGTCATATAGGGATGCACATGGTCCGCTACAATGCTTAAGTATGTTCTGGCACTCAATTGATGCTCATTTGGTATTAAGGGGCTTAATGTGTGTCACATAAACGCACCATTACACTACCACTACCAGCCGTTACTGCTGACACAAAGCAGGATGGGATTTTTATGCAGTATGGATTCATCCTGTTTTGTCAAATTCTGACCCTAACATCTACGTATGTGTCGTAGCAGAAATTGAGATTCGTCAGACCAGACATTTATCCATTCTTCAATTGTTTATTTTTGGGTTGTGTATTCAGAGATGTCCTTCTGCGCAGCACTGTTGTAAATAGCTGTTTTTTGACCATTTGTGGCCTTTCTGCTAGCTTGAATGAGTCTGCCCATTTTACTCCGACGCTCTCATTAATAAGGTGTTTTCACTCACAGAACTGCCACTCACTGGATTTCATTGTTTATTGCACCACTCTCTGTAAATTTCAGACATGTTATTGGGATTCTTATGAATTCAGCAGTGCTAGAGGCTTTGTATAATTATCCTAATTTCAGTGATATTCAACTTATGCTCACACTATAGAGAATAAAAATATTCTGTGAATGTTTTCACATATATAATTTACTTTTGAAGTTATGCTTCAAATATTTATATTTTATGAAATATTGCGCAGGACCACCTATTGATTCAAAGATAATTAATCTTTCTGCCATGGTTCTTTTTCCCTTGCATTTTATACACAACTGTTTCCTCCTCAGTCACTTCTACATTCTGACAGAAGAAACTGTGACCCAGTCTGTCTCCTTTCCACAGCCCTGCCTAAAGCCACTCTGACTGTAGAGCCAAAATGGCACCCACTGTACAATGGAGAGGCCGTCACCCTGAGGTGTGAGGTGGACTCCTACAGCAACTGGATATATTCCTGGTACAAAGACCAGGCCCAGATGGCTGTGTCTCAGACTGCTGGTCACAGTGTAACTGGTAACAGACTCACCATCCCTGGTGCTGCTGGGTCTGACCAGGGGCAGTACTGGTGTGAGGGGAGGCTGGAGGGGAGAAAAGTGACATCACAGCGCAGCGACTCCATCAATCTGACTGTTGCAGGTGAGTCTCAGGTACGCTTTCAATTTGGATATGTCACATGCTCTATTGGATTCAGATCTGGGGACTGTGCAGGTCATTGGAGTAAAATGAAGTCGCCGTCTTGTTTGTGGAACCAGCTGCAGGTGACGTGTGCTTTGTGACATGGCACATTACCTGCTGGAAGTATCCACTTGATAAAAGGTAGACTGTGGTCATAAAGGGATGCACATGGTCCGCTACAATGCTTAAGTATGTTCTGGCACTCATTTGATGGTCAGTTGGTATTAAGGGGCTTAATGTGTGTCACAAAAACACACCATTACACTACCACTACCAGCCGTTACTGCTGACACAAAGCAGGATGGGATTTTTATGCAGTATGGATTCATCCTGTTTTGTCAAATTCTGACCCTACCATCTACGTATGTGTCGTAGCAGAAATTGAGATTCGTCAGACCAGACATTTATCCATTCTTCAATTGTTTAGTTTTGGGTTGTGTATTCAGAGATGTCCTTCTGCGCAGCACTGTTGTAAATAGCTGTTTTTTGACCATTTGTGGCCTTTCTGCTAGCTTGAATGAGTCTGCCCATTCTACTCCGACGCTCTCATTAATAAGGTGTTTTCACCCACAGAACTGCCACTCACTGGATTTCATTGTTTATTGCACCACTCTCTGTAAATTTCAGACATGTTATTGGGATTCTAATGAATTCAGCAGTGCTAGAGGCTTTGTATAATTATCCTAATTTCAATGATATTCAACTTATACTCACACTATAGAGAATAAAAATATTCTGTGAATGATTTCACATATATAATTTTCTTTTGAAGTTATGCTTCAAATATTTATATTTTATGAAATATTGCGCAGGACCACCTATTGATTCAAAGATAATTAATCTTTCTGCCATGGTTCTTTTTCCCTTGCATTTTATACACAACTGTTTCCTCCTCAGTCACTTCTACATTCTGACAGAAGAAACTGTGACCCAGTCTGTCTCCTTTCCACAGCCCTGCCTAAAGCCACTCTGACTGTAGAGCCAAAATGGCGCCCACTGTACAATGGAGAGACCGTCACCCTGAGGTGTGAGGTGGAATCCTACAGCAACTGGATATATTCCTGGTACAAAGACCAGGCCCAGATGGCTGTGTCTCAGACTGCTGGTCACAGTGTAACTGGTAACAGACTCACCATCCCTGGTGCTGCTGGGTCTGACCAGGGGCAGTACTGGTGTGAGGGGAGGCTGGAGGGGAGAAAAGTGACATCACAGCGCAGCGACTCCATCACTTTTGCAGGTGAGTCTCAGGTACGCTTTCAATTTGGATATGTCACATGCTCTATTGGATTCAGATCTGGGGACTGTGCAGGTCATTGGAGTAAAATGAAGTCGCCGTCTTGTTTGTGGAACCAGCTGCAGGTGACGTGTGCTTTGTGACATGGCGCATTACCTGCTGGAATTATCAACTCGAAAAAAGGTAGACTGACTGTGGCCATAAAGGGATGCATATGGTCCGCTACAATGCTTAAGTATGTTCTGGCACTCAATTGATGCTCAGTTGGTATTAAGGGGCTAATGTGTGTCACAAAAAACATTGCCCACACCATTACACTACCACTACCAGCCGTTACTGCTTACAGAAAGAAGGATGGGATTTTTATGCAGTATGGATTCATCCTGTTTTGCCAAATTCAGACCCTACCATCTACGTATGTGTCGTAGCAGAAATTGAGATTCGTCAGACCAGACATTTATCCATTCTTCAATTGTTTAGTTTTGGGTTGTGTATTCAGAGATGTCCTTCTGCGCAGTACTGTTGTAAATAGCTGTTTTTTGACCATTTGTGGCCTTTCTGCTAGCTTGAATGAGTCTGCCCATTCTACTCCGACGCTCTCATTAATAAGGTGTTTTCACCCACAGAACTGCCACTCACTGGATCTTTATTGTTTATTGCACCACTCTCTGTAAATTTCAAACATGTTATTGGGATTCTAATGAACTCAGCAGTGCTAGAGGCTTTGTATAATTATCCTAATTTCAATGATATTCAACTTATGCTCACACTATAGAGAATAAAAATATTCTGTGAATGATTTCACATATATAATTTACTTTTGAAGTTATGCTTCAAATATTTATATTTTATGAAATATTGCGCAGGACCACCTATTGATTCAAAGATAATTAATCTTTCTGACATGGTTCTTTTTTCCCTTGCATTTTATACACAACTGTTCCTCCTCAGTCACTTCTACATTCTGACAGAAGAAACTGTGACCCAGTGTCTCCTTTCCACAGCCCTGCCTAAAGCCACTCTGACTGTAGAGCCAAAATGGCGCCCACTGTACAATGGAGAGACCGTCACCCTGAGGTGTGAGGTGGACTCCTACAGCAACTGGACATATTCCTGGTACAAAGACCAGGCCCAGATGGCTGTGTCTCAGACTGCTGGTCACAGTGTAACTGGTAACAGACTCACCATCCCTGGTGCTGCTGGGTCTGACCAGGGGCAGTACTGGTGTGAGGGGAGGCTGGAGGGGAGAAAAGTGACATCACAGCGCAGCGACTCCATCACTCTGACTGTTGCAGGTGAGTCTCAGGTACGCTTTCAATTTGGATATGTCACATGCTCTATTGGATTCAGATCTGGGGACTGTGCATGTCATTGGAGTAAAATGAAGTCATCATCTTGTTTGTGGAACCAGCTAGAGGGGACGTGTGCTTTGTGACATGACGCATTACCTGCTGGAAGTATCCACTTGATAAAGGTAGACTGTGGTCATAAAGGGATGCACATGGTCCGCTACAATGCTTAAGTATGTTCTGTCACTCATTTGATGGTCAGTTGGTATTAAGGGGCTTAATGTGTGTCACAAAAACACACCATTACACTACCACTACCAGCCGTTACTGCTGACACAAAGCAGGATGGGAATTTTATGCAGTATGGATTCATCCTGTTTTGCCAAATTCAGACCGTACCATCTACGTATGTGTCATAGCAGAAATTGAGATTCGTCAGACCAGACATTTATCCATTCTTCAATTGTTTAGTTTTGGGTTGTGTATTCAGAGATGTCCTTCTGCGCAGTACTGTTGTAAAAAGCTGTTTTTTGACCATTTGTGGCCTTTCTGCTAGCTTGAATGAGTCTGCCCATTCTCCTCCTACGCTCTCATTAATAAGGTGTTTTCACCCACTGAACTGCCACTCACTGGATTTTATTGTTTATTGCACCACTCTCTGTAAATTTCAAACATGTTAACACAGCGACTCCATCACTCTGACTGTTGCAGGTGAGTCTCAGGTACGCTTTCAAATTATATATAAAACTTTATCCTTAAAATATTTGCATTGCTTTCCATTCACTTACCATACATAGGAGCAACAAACAGTATAACAATTTATACTATGGCTTGGACAAATATTTAATTCCGATTGGTTGACAGCCATGTCAACCAATCGTTTTATTTGTGCTTGTATATAGGCATGGCAATGTGGGTAATTTTGCCTCATTATGGTTTCAAATCACTACACGAAAACTTTCAATTTGTTGACTTAAAAATCCTGAAATCAAAGGACACTTAACACCACGTTATTAAAAAGAAAATCAATCGCTAAGTTTAAATGTGCAGATAGAAAGCATTTTTTTATCCAGAAAATATCCCAGTTTCAACACATTTCACATCTTTGTGGTCAGGGGTGCAGCATTTATTAAGCTTGGAGATATTAACGTATCATAGTTATGTGGATTAGAGTATATGATACAGCTGACTGTCTTCCCACTATACCAGGTGCTAAATGCATCATGACAATAGTTGTGAACTTTGTTTTTCATTGTATAATGTCTTTTCTCTTTTCTTATATTTTTGATGGCTGATAGTGAGACTACTCTGCATTCATAAGAAATGAGAAACACTGGTTTATCATTACCAAAGAAACCATATTTAGTGAAGTGGCAGATGTGTACATAATGAGGTTAGTTTTGTAATTAATAAAATGTCTTTAAAAATACCTTTTTATTTCAATTTTTCCATGCATTTTAGTTGTAGCCATAGTATAAGAGATCTCATAAAAAACATGTTTTCAACGTACAAAAATGCCAAGTTACTCAAAAGTATTGATATCAAAATGACGCCAAGTTACGGTACTACAAACAATATAGGCTATCTTGTCTCACCGAAATTACATAAAATGTATTTCAAAGCAATGCTACCCAATATTTCCTCAATTCTTTCAAGTCACTTGGCCCTGTGTTTTGTAATCTTACCATTTTACAATGTCATGCAAACTTTGTGTCAGATCAAAGTGTCAAATATTTCGAATTGCCTCATGGAACACATTGAAATTCATATAGAAAACTGCTGGTCAGTAACTACAGGAAGCATATTTCTCCAGAAAACATGTTTACACTTGCTTCTGAACTGAATTTCAGTAAATGTGCAAGTGATTGTACATTTGCTACGTACAATAAATACTGCATGTAAAATACATATTGTACATACATAGAGAACTTCTTTATCCCCATGGGGACATTTCCCTCCCATGTTACATTCACATTTACGAACAGACATTTATACCAAGATACATACAATCATTCACGCAACAGAAAGGCTGGCCAGCGAAATACATACATACCAATACAAATTGGACATATAGACGCCTCTTCAATCAATCTTGACTTTGAGAAAGCCATCCACACATATTTTTGGCCTGTCCATGTACTGCATGCTTATACACACAGGGCCAAGTGACTTGAAAGAATTGAGGAAATACTGGGTAGCATTGCTTTGGAATACATCTTATTTAATTTCGGTGAAGCAAGATATCCTATACTGTTTTTAATACCGTAACTTGGCGTCATTTTGATATCAATACTTTTGAGTAACTTGGCATTTTTGTACGTTGAAAACGTGTTTTTTATGAGATGTAAAACACTGGCTGTGACAAAGGGTGTGTTGGCGTAAGTGTAAACGCATCAGAAACGCAGGTGAAATATGGGCAGTGTATGTACTCACAGATTTGACGGCCATCCAACGAGCCTTGATTGACAAAAGAATCAGCAAGCCTGTAGAATTAGTGCTCCCTAGGTCGCAAGTTGTGTACCCTTCTGTCCTGCTCCATTGTCTGTTATTTCATGGAGATGCACTTTTAGTGTTTGTAAGGTCTATAAGGCATTTTGATAGGCTTATCTGCAGGTGGGAATCCTGTTCGCTGTTTTGCTAAGCTAGAACCGGAAAACTTGATAGTGGAGAATAGGAGCAGACGCATATGTCCCAGCAGGGTTTGCATATGAGAAAAAAACAAGAGTGTGAGAGAAATTAGGATGAAATAATGAAATTTCGTAGTTGAAACAATATGTTTTTAGCAGAATGGTCATGTAGGTGAAGGTTGACATGATCACAGACTATAGTGCGAAGTAAATGAAGTGACCATGAGCGAGCTTACTATCCCTGTCAAATGGTATATATAACAGTCTGTATAAAGCATTAATCAATAAAGTGGAAGGTTAAGTAACATGAAGTCTATTGCACTGATGTGCTTTTCTCATGTTCGGTACTAGTAGTTATAATTATGATGGAGTCATGATTTGAAATGTAATGTTTTAATGGGGAGTTGCAGAGCGTACATATGTAGTAATTGTTTGTATGTGGCTAGATAGAGAACAGGGCGAGGCAACATGAATGTAGAAACGTGGCGTTTGCTGATAAGAAGGTTTTGTACGGTAGCCAAGTGAAGAAATATAGTTAGTAGAAATGGCACAGTGGTGAACTGGTGTAACTTTTTAATAAAAGGAATACATTTGCCGTCATGGAATGCATATGGGTGGCCGCAAGTGAGTTTTGGTAAAGAAAATATAAGCGTAAAAAAAGTTAAGTGTAAAAGAGGAAATTATCTGCATGAGGGCGAGGCGGGATTCAATCCTTCATCAACCGGAGGTTTACCAGTCTGTGATTTTGTTAGTGCAGCACCATGACATAGCTGTGCAATGCGTGAAATATCATTAGCAAACATGTCCGTGGTTTTAAAGAAGAACACAGACCAGTAAGCACAGAAGAGCTCCCATTGAATCCATATGGCTTTGCAATATTGTAGCCGGTTAATAACTGAACGTGCAGACGGGAACGTCATAATGCATAATGTATACACGGGAACGTGTATACGTTCGGTGAACGGCGGGTAGATATGGTGCAAATGCAATAATTGAGAAGTAGCAGACAATTATTAGTGAGGGTGAAAGCAGGTTGAAGAGACATGTTCCTAGCTGGGCTTGAACCTAGAACCCCACATTTTCAAGACTGGGACCTTGCCCACTACGCCACAGGCAGACTTGCTGTTTAAACTGGAAATGTTTCAGAGTAAAAAGGTGTGGTTATTTTGCGTTTGTATGCACGTTTTTGATTGGGTCGTGTAGGTGAAGATTTGGCTGGTGTCGGTAAAATGTCCAATGGGTAGACATGTTGTTAGTGGGATAGGCGGCAGGAAAAATAAGAATGAGAAGAAGAAGAAGAAGAAGAAGAAAGAAGAAGAAGAAAGAGAAGAAGAAGAAGAAGAAGAAGAAGGAGAAAACGCAAAATCCCCTTAGTTTAGGGCTTTATTGTGTGGACATGTGAAGTTGTTTATGAAATCTGTCTGTTGAAATGGGGTCAGAATGTACAGAATTTGATGTTTTTAAGGGCTGAGTGTCTGTGGCTGTTGTGATTATGTCTGTGGGGAACCCTGAAAAGTGCCAAACTCTCGGTGCTGTATAGGTATGGGGCATGCCCCCGCCAAGGCGCAACTTGGCGGGATGGCATACCTGCCATCCCAATATTAACCACTTCATGGGTTCCGATTACCACCCTGTCACACCATATATTCTTGTATATGCACAGGTTTATATCCTCCACATATCCCTCATCTCTGCGTCTCTCCACAGGTAGACTGGTATTCGGTCTGGGAGCTGCTCCTCTCCTGCTGGCCTCCATTATACTGTGTGTGAAATGGTGCAGGAAACCAGGTGATGTCATTTTACAGGGGAACACATCTAAAAACAACGTGTGTTTCAGGTTTCAGGCTGCAACACTGCTCATTCTCACTCATAGTTCTCTCCCTCTGTTGTGTTTATACATGTTTGTTGATGTGCAGGGTCGTCTAATGAAGCAGCTGTCAAGTACACTGAAGAGAATGTGGAAGTTGACTTTTAAAACCTTCACACAGAAGCTGGATCAGTGTGCTTATGTCGAATGAGGAATGTTTGAGAGCTCAGGATTATTTTTCTATGTGATGCTTCTCAGCTTGCAGGAGGGGAAATCCTGATTGGGGGTGCAGTCATGGGGACACTCAGTGAGTTTTGGGAATGAAGCAGTCTTGCCTTTAGAGTGCAGGATCTGTATAATATATCTGAGGTTCTGATTCACCAGAGCTGCACTTGTAGTCTTTGTCTAAATTAGTCTGCTTTCATTGCTGTATGTTGGTTTCAGGTCCTAGGTTTAACTTTATATATTATGCAGTGAACTCGCCGCAAGCTTACATACAGCCTAAACAGCGGAGACTCATGCATTCCATGTGTCTGCTTGTATTAGTATTACATTAAATGGACTTTAAAGTGTGTTCTTTTTTGTTCCTTTTTTTTTTGTTAACATAAGAAATAAATGAAAAAAATAAACATGTGTAATGTAACATCCCCAGTAGGTCAGTTATAGCACCTTCCACTGTGGTGAACAACACAATCTAATCCAAGTGTGAGGAGGAGAAACCGAACAGGAATGCTGAGCTGAATGTGGAGAGAGAAGCTGAGGGCTCGATTGTTTTTATTATATTATTTTTTATATTATTACTGTTAATACTTCTACTGTAATAACAATGTTATCAGTCATAACTTTCTTGTGTTCATTCTTGGTGGGGATGAATCGTGACAAACAAATATTAATAAATAAGTAGGCTAAAGCTGGCATTTGTCCCTCTTGATGCTATATTATGCTGATTCCACCATATTATTTTGACTATTATAATGCACAATCAGACCACAGAGAGGGAAGGGAAAACGAGACATAACCAAAAAACACTAGTAGAATAACTGAAAACAATAATACAGTTAAACAGGAAAAAGGAACAGAACTACAAACTGAAGTGCCGCCATCTGGCGGCCCAAAAAGGAAATGCAGACAAGCACAGAACCATGACAATCATAAATAAAAAATGAGAATAGCTGCATTTAATTTGATCTTAAATAATTGTTCAGCACCAATTGGCCAGGGCAATGAAGGGATAGGCTGTTGGCTTGGCAAGCATTTTTGAGTAAGTAGACTACAAGTGATTTACATTACCGGCATTTAGCAGACACTGTTATCCAGAGCGACTAACTCAACTTTTACTTTGCATCTACTTTGGATCCATTTATACAGCTGCACTTATACTGAAACAATGCAGGCTAGGTACCTTGCTCAAGGGTACAATGGCTGTGTCCTACACAGGAATCAAACCTGTGACCTTTGAGTTACAAGGCCAGTTCTACTCATTATACTGTGCTATCGCTCATGCTAACATAATAGCAGTGTCTTTGGATGTTCATCACATTTGCTGTCCTTTCCGAACTGATGTTGCTTTAAAGCAGTATCCGTTCAAATGCCTACATAAGGATCATATAGTTTTAAAGTGCCCTAAGTTTCTGTTGACCTCGTGCTGGGTGCCCCCTAACGACTGTCAGCGATTGCGCCTTCGGCCTGGGTGAGCAAATGAGGTGTTTTTTGGGAACAGATTGGACTACAATTGGCGCATCACTGATGAAATGAGCAATACAGAAATCGCAGCTTCAGTTTTGCATGTTTACGGAGTGAGACTGCTGTGACGTGATGCTGAATGATATTTGCAGTACTCTGGCAGCGCGTGGTGCTCAATGGACAGCAGTCACTCCTGGTTCAGGGCTGATGTATAATGCTCGTGTACAGGAGACCTCTGGATTGAAACAGTGCTGCAGTCATTAATGCATGTTATTAAACATTTCTAATAGGAATCAAAAAAATGTATACAGCACAATTAACGTTGATATAATGCACTTATATAATAACTTATTGAGATAACCTTTATTTTTTATAAGCTCCCTGACATGGAATGGACACCTAGCTGTTTACCTGACTATAAACACAAACATACAGACTTTCACATTTCTCCAGAGGAAGAAAGTGCTGCATCACACGTGTGCTCTGGCGTATGCACACACTGTTATTTTCCTGCCACACACAGGGGGAAAGCTGCAGAACAGTTATAAAATACACAGGCATGTCATACTTCTCTGATTACCTCCTCTAGAAAAAAAAAATTTAAGTACAAATATAACGGATGCTGCGGCTCATTACCTTCCCTTCATGAGCACGTGATCAGAGTACAGAAACCACGCGAGCGTCTCCAACCTGCAGCTCTGTCTATATCTCGAGCAGAGGAGAGAGGAGCACGGCACTAAAATGCAGACGCACTTGGTAACCGTTGCAGCTTCCTGCAGCTGTGTTTGGGTTAGGATACTCTGCGATTTCAGAGGGGATGGCAGCCGCTCTGAGAGCTTCTCAGTGTCGCAGTTAAATGTGTAATTTTCACACTTTCTTCAGGTCAGCGTAGTTCAGCTGGGCATGCTGGAGTGATGTAAATTTCTATTGCAAATTACACCTCAGCCAACATAATCAATTTGTGAATAATATTTCTGTAAATAATATCCCATACATCATTTAGCATTCAAACAGAGTTACATAATAAACTTTAGGGTTTTCTGAGACCTTAAAAGTTGCAGAAAGAGTGTGGTTACAGTATGATTTCAGAGGCAGTTGACTCTCACTGTGCCAAGTTTCTGTTCATGACCAAACGGCTCAATTGTGGTCAAACCAGACAATTGGTTTACACAATTGCTCTCACTAAGGCCTTTGTTTGTGCAGCATTTCCAAAGAGCCTGTTGGTATGACGGTGTGATTGTATGGTTGAATATGAGACTTGGTGATCTCAAAAAGCAGCTAAATTCAAACTGTGATCCTTGGGCTCTTCTTTGCCTCCCTCATCATCTTCCTCGCTGGGTGGGAGGACCATATGTATCCCAACGTTGCCGCTTCTTTAACAGGAAGGTTGCTGATATTTACAAATCCTTCAAGATGGAGTCTTCAAGCACATTAGTCAATCCTCTTCCCAGACAACTTTCCCCCATTCCCAACTCAGTACCCCTCCCCCTTCTCTCTTTCTGCTTCATCTCCTCTTCTCTCTCTTTACCAAGTCTCTTGTTTCTGTTATCTCCTCTCATACTCTATCTTCCAGGTCACATCTCCAGTCTGTTCTGACCCCTGGTGGTGGAATGAGCTTCTGACTGCAGTCAGAACAGCAGAAACCCTGCTCATCTTCCTGCTGTAGTCAGGACAGCAGAAGCCCTGCCCATCTTTCCACTGCAGTCAGGACAGCAGAAACCCTGCTCATCTTCCCACTGTAGTCAGGACAGCAGAAACCCGGCTCATCTTCCCACTGCAGTCAGGACAGCAGAAACCCTGCACGTCTTCCTACTGTAGTCAGGACAGCAGAAACCCTGCCCATCTTCCCACTGCAGTCAGGACAGCAGAAACCCTGCACGTCTTCCCACTGCAGTCAGGACAGCAGAAACCCTGTACGTCTTCCCACTGCAGTCAGGACAGCAGAAACCCTGCCCATCTTCCACTGTATACTGAAGACTCAGCATCACAGATTCCACCCTAACCTACTTTTTTTCTTTGGGTTTTCTTTAGAATAATGTTGCAGGTTCAGCTGTGAAAAGATAAGTTATCTGTCTAATGGTACTTGCATTTATCACAGTATAACAGTTGTTTTGTAGGGTAACATTACACTTATTAGTTATGAAGTGGCAACTATGCCTTCTTACTGAATTGCCACCTATTCATTTATTTTTTAATTTTTATTTTTTGTTCATTATGTCCCGAGATTTGGTCCCTGTATTTGTTCCCCCGAGTGTTTTGTCTTCCTCCTGGGGAGGTTGTGACCTCACTCGCTGGATTCCTAAGGATTCAGACTGGGTCTTATCTCTGTAGTGTTATCTGGAGTGTGATCTTGTCTGTGCACTGTGATTTGGGGAGTGTGATCTTCTCTCTGCAATGTTATTTTGTGCTTGTGATCTTGTCGCTGCAATGTGATTTGGGGAGTGTGATCTTGTCTCTGTAGTGTAATTTGGAGAGTGATCTTGTCTCTGATTTGGTTTTTTTGATTTTTTGTGATTCTGCTTTTTTCCCAGTGCTTCCATTCCCCAGGACAGCCTCAATGCAGTACGGCCAACCGGATGGCCAGTACCTGATAGACCAGAGCATCTTACAGATAGAAAGTGTAAGCTACACTACACACCTGTGTCAAGCACATATATGAATATGATTATTCTGTAACGTTTGGAAACTCCTGCAGTTCCCTGGGAATGATATAAAAATATATGTAAAGTGTAAAGTCAAATTGCAACAGTTTGCACATCATAACGAATCTGCTGAAAATACATCTTTCGGTCTACTTAAAAATTGAAAGTATTGGAAAATGTTTCATTAAGTTAGCCAGGGACAGTCTTTTGCTCATGAATAGTCAAATCTATTCATGAGCTCATGAATGACTACAGTTAAAATGTGTGTACATAATTGAACTTCATTCAGTAATTCAGAAGCAGGTCCAGCCTCCAGGATTGGGGTCTCCACCCATTAAAATGTCAGAACAAAATGGATGGAAACCCCAATCATGGAGGCTGGACCTGCTTCTGAATTACTGAATGAAGTTCAATTATGTATATTTACACAACTTGCCGTTCATTCATTCATAAGTATCTGTTTTTTTCAGGAAATGGATTCTGCTGGTGAAAGAACCAGAAAAAGCACTGTGTTACTTCCTATAGAAACACCCAAAATGCACCTGGACATTGGCCCGTTGCCGGATATCTGTCTTGCATCAGACCGCCCATCGACAGGTACCTGCTTCCTCCTACTGCTGTTAAGATGGCCATTCGTTCTTCAGGGGTGAGGAGAACATCCTGTCATGCAGTTATGTTGAAATCCCTAAAATAATCCTGATATTCTTTGGATTCAGGAGAGGCCTCATTCAATAAAATCCATGAGATGAAGGACAGTGTCTCCTCACTGAAGTTCGTCACCAGCATGCTCCTTCAAGCTGAGCTGCACATTCGAGCATATTCAGAAACGGTAACATCTTTACTTTTTACACTGTGCTATTTACTGTTGTGTGTTCAGGAATTCTTGTATAAGATAGGACTGCATGTGATCAGAAACACCAGCAAATGAACAACTCCAGTGACCTTTGACCTTTAACACTGATTGTTTCTGTTCAGATCATCAACATCTTGCCACAGAAATGGCAGCCAGGCTCTGTGTTCCATCAGACAGCAAGGATGCTCATGTCCATGACAGCGGCTTTGAATGTGCTCATGATTTTGGTCTTCTGATGAATTTTATCTACATGTAAAGTATTTGCCTCAGGAGAGCTTGTATTTGTCATAATCCTTGTGTTTGTCCATTTTTGATTAGAGACGCTAAAGAAAAAATTAGAAGAATCAGAAGAATGCTTTCTTCCTCCCATCGTAATAACTGGAACCTGAAGGTGAGAAACAGAAATTAGTAATTGGCAAATTTCCCAAAATTGTATGAATACTGCTCGATACTATCATATACTGTAGATGAGTGTGATTAATTTCAGTTACTTTCAGAATGTGAAGCTTTCATGGAATCTATGGCTGAAGTATTGCACTGCTGTTTGTGCAACAGCTTATATTAGAAATGTGTATTTACACCATTTGATCTTTCATAAAGGCAAGTGTCAGAGAGCTGCAAAGGAGATGCATGAAAATGTGTGAAGAGAGAGATGCACTTGACTTGATGCTGGAAGAGAGAGAGAACAGAATAAAAAGTGCCGATCTGGAGCAGGACGAATTTAAGAAGACATTTCAAGAGAAAGAGATGGCTCTACAGCAGTGAGTACCAAGCAAGACTGTTAAGGGAAACCAAATATGACATCTAAATAAGGTAACCATGGCAATGGGAGAGTGAGGCTTCATGAACTCCATTATAGGTGGGACTACCGTGTGCTGTTAGTCATTGACATTGATATGAACCAATCTCTCTAGTTTGGTCTCCATAGCAGACCACTTTGGCTGGATCAATTTTATCAGTTGTTAATAACTCATAATAGCTCCACCCATTTCAGGGCTTGTGTCTTATTCCAAGTAACAGTCATTGGAGAGGAAAAGTAATAATATTGATGCTAATTTTAGAAGTAACTGAATCTGAGTTAACAATGGACAGACACTTAACAGAAAGCTTAAATTGTATTTGAATGATGAAGCTTTTGATTATTTTTTAACGTGCTGGAATCCTGTATAGGATAGATGAGTGTCACATGGTGCACACCTCCATGTGCTGTGAACCGGTTTATAAAAAGCACACAAGTTACTGCTGGCTCCAGAACAGTGTAAGACTGAAGCTAGTGTGCTTCGTGCTGCAGGAAGCTGGGGCAGCTTGAGCAGGACTGGAGAGCAAAGCTGGAAGGAGTGATGGAGGAGAGGAGCGAGCGCGAGCAGCGTGTGAAGAAGGAGATCCAGGCTCTGCTCCTTAAGCTGTTCATGACTGAGCAGCTGCACCAGACCCAGGTGAGCACATCCAGTGAGTACCAATGCTCCACTCTACCCTCTCTACAGTCAGGTCTGTCTCCTATTATAGAATTGCATCCATATGTGTGGGTCTTAGGAACACCTTTAATCTCCATGTTCTCCTATTCCATTGCAGATATGTGACTATGAGGTCAAGTACAGGGACTCACTAAAACTGGTGTCTGAGCTGCAGCGTTAAATCGAGGAGCGTGAGGTGAGAGGCTGAAATGGTCGGCAGGAAGATCCGTATGTGTGTGTGTGTGTGTGTGTGTGTGTGTGTGTGTGTGTGTGTGTGTGTGCGTGCGTGTTCTGGCAATGAATACTTGCCTCACCTGTCAGATCTTTTGCTGACTGTCACTTGTCTTTCTCCAGGTTGCAGTTCTTCAGATCAAACAGGTAAAACTTGATAAGAAAGACACTATCAGTTGTTTTTTTAATTGGTATCTTAGATCTTGAAAGAACATTAATTACCCCTCTTTTCCCTCATATTCAAAGCAAAAGCAGCAAGCGATGTCCTTGAGCCGAAGAGACGGATGGCCATGTCTCAGGAGAAATTTTTGGAGCACCACATGAAGAAGCCCTCCTAGATTATTAAATGATTGTTTGTGCTGTTTAGAGACCCTTAAGGAGGCATTCACATCCATCTGGCCTCCTGTGGTTAAGACCACACCCACACCATGGCAGGCATATGAACCCCACACCTGTACAACACAATCAAAGCCCTTTACTGCTGAGAGAGTTTACATTTCTGTTTAACAGACCAGAAAACTCTATATCATAGTAAATACATTTACTACATTTACCAAACTACTGAGATCAGTCCAATAATTCTCTATTTGTGACTCCTATTAAAAATTTAAAATATCAAATAATTTTACGCTTTTGGAGGTTCATTGTGCATGGCAACAAAGCGAGTGAAATTCAGTGTTTATTAAATGGGGAAATGAGGTCACAAGGAAATACTGTTGGGATGCTGTGTAATTCTCAACTGAGCATCAGTGCATCCCTGCAGTGTCATGAAGAACACACCCTGGTGGTAGGGAGGAGCATTGCGATGATTGTCAGCCCATTCTAAAAGTAAAACAATGGTATGTGAGAACGGTTACTGCTCACACATGGACACAGATGGGAAAGGAGATGTTTAGAGACGTTTGTGCAGCATGGCTGTGAGCTTCAGGTGCTCATTGGTCAGTGTCATGGCGGACGTCACATGTTACAAGCAATAGGAACAGGGCTGACCACACTCAGATCACACAGCTCCTGCAGAAGACTGACAGAATGGAGGAGGAGAGGAACAGAGGAGGCTCCAGCAGCATGAGAGAGGGACATCAGAGAAGATCCAGAGGGAAGTGGAGGAAGAGAAGAAATAAGAAGAGAAAAAGAACATAATAAAGGAGGGTGGGAAGAGGCAGGAGCTCCAGGGAGTGACACAGATGAGATAAACAGGAGGATTTGGTGATTTAAGCATAATGTCAGAGGAAAGGGAATATTCACACTGCATTTTTCGTAAGAGCTGAACCTCTCCTTGTCAAAACCCCTGTTATGACACTACCTGGAGGCCTGGATGGATGACCTCGATCTTCTGCACCGCATTTTAATAAACACGGGCTGTTAATTTTCTCAGCTAATTTAATACCTCAGGCCATAATCTGTACAAGCTCTGTGATTATTTGCTTTAACAGATTCCTATTTAGCCCGTCTTTAACTGTTGATGCCAGGCTAGTATTGTGAGGGAGTGGGGGTTTTGGGAGACCAACCGCGACTGAACAGGGGGGTTCTTTAAGCTATTCACCAAAGGTAGAATAACCACAAAAGTCTCAAGAGACGGGGACAGTGGAAAAATAATTGAAAGGAAAAAAAATACTCCTAAGGGAGAGTATCCCAAAGAAAAAGCTCTATGCAACCCACGTACTGGGTAAAAAAGAACTAAAGCTTAAGGAGTATGCTCTCTGAAAATTAAACAAAACTGCCGGAGCAGAAAACGGGGCAACTCAAAGAAAACAGACCTCGAACCGAGGCTGAAAAAGTAACACCCTACAGAAAGAATTCTGAGTTTAGGTTGCGGCACTAACTTGTTGCCAACAACCTAATAAGCTAAAGACTGTTGTGCTAATTTTATAGCCACAACAATCCAATATCGCACTCACAATCCTATACCTTTACCTTTACCTTTACCTTTACCTTTACCTTTACCTTTACCTTTACCTTTACCTTTACCTTTACCTTTACCTTTACCTTTACCTTTACCTCGCTTGACAGATACCGGCTCTCGTGCAACGTAAGTGACACTGAAGCAAAGCTTATCGGCTTGCTCAGGGTTTAAATAGAATGCCAACAGGTGCAAAGTGTGAAGAGAAATTTGCACGTGTATAATTCAATCAACTCAATGACCGTAATAACTGAAGAAAAGGCGCATGAAAAAACCAATGGCCATAATAACTGAAGAAAAGGCGCAGGAAGGAAAAGAAATGGTGGCATCAGCCAAAACCATGACAGGACCCCCCCTCTAAGGGCCGACCCCAGACGGGCCTTCCGAACCACGCCTGCGGAAGTCATGAATAAGCTCAGGGTCCAAAATGTCTCTAGAGGGGACCCAACAGCGTTCCTCAGGGCCATAGCCCTCCCAGTCAATAAGGAACTGATCCCCTCGGCCCACTCGTCTCTCAGCCAGAATGCGGCGTACTGTATATACCAGCTCCCCATCAATGAGCTGAGGCGGGGGCGGCGGGTGGTCCGCCGGAGCCAACGCGCTCACGAGAACCGGTTTAAGGCGAGAGACATGAAATGTCGGGTGGATTTTCATGGAACGAGGGAGCTGCAAGCGAACCGTGACCGGGTTGATTTTACGCACGATCTTAAAAGGGCCCACAAACCGAGGGGCGAGTTTACGAGATTCAACTCGTAAAGGAAGGTCACGAGTAGATAACCAAAAACCCGTTGACCCACCCGATAGGAGGGTGCCGGACGGCGATGCCTGTCGGCAAGTCCCTTCTGTTTGGCCGAGGAGCGCAGGAGGGACGCACGGACTCTCCTCCACGTGGCCCGACATCGCCGAACAAAGAACCCAGCAGACGGCACCTCGTTGTTCTTCTCCAGTTCCGGGAACAGAGGAGGTTGGAATCCAAACTGGGCCTCAAATGGTGAGAGCCCCGTGGACGCGTTACGCAGCGTATTATGCGCATACTCCGCCCACGCGAGATGACGGCTCCACGATGTCGGGTTGGAGAAAGCCAGACAACGAAGAGTGTTCTCTAGCGTCTGGTTGGTACGTTCCGTCTGTCCATTAGTCTCCGGGTGGTGGAATCCCGACGAGAGACTGACGGACGCACCCAAGAGAGAACAAAACGACCGCCAAAAACCGAGAGGCAAATTGAGGCCCACGATCAGACACCACGTCTTGAGGCAGACCATGCAGTCTGAAGACGTGGTCGACTACCAGCCGTGCAGTCTCTGGTGCGGATGGCAATTTAGGCAGCGCAATGAAATGGGCTGCCTTAGAAAACCTGTCCACCACAACCAGGATAGCTGTGTTGCCATCAGAAACCGGCAGACCGGTGATAAAATCCAAGGCAACGTGGCTCCATGGACGACTCGGGACGGGCAAAGGGCGTAAAAGCCAGAGGGTTGGAGCTGAGAACCCTTGTTGCGGGCACAGACCGAACAAAGCTGAAATAAACTCCCGAACATCCCTCTCCATCCCAGGCCACCAAAAACCGCCTGGCCAGGAAATCCTTAAACCTGTGGATGCCAGGATGCCCAGTAAGATGGGAGAAATGTCCCCACTGCAGCACCTGGGCCCGTACCTTGGATGGCACAAAAGACAGTTAAGGGGTCCCCCACCTGGATCCGGCTCCAGTCGTTGAGCCCTCCGTACCACAGACTCAATGTCCCACATAACCGGGGCCAAAATCTGGGTGGTAGGAACAATGGGCTCAGAGAAGTGGTCACTGTCAGTTGCTCGAAAATCCGGGAGAGTGCGTCAGGCTTGATGTTTTTTGAACCTGGGCGATATGTTAGCAGAAAGTTAAAGCGGGAAAAGAAAAGCGACCAGCGAGCTTGCCGCGAATTGCGCCGCTTGGCGTTCTGAATGTACTCTAGATTTTTGTGGTCGGTCCCACACCGTGAAAGGGTGTTCAGCTCCCTCTAACCAGTGCCGCCACCTCTTCTAGAGCCAGCTTAACCGCCAAAAGTTCCCGGTCCCCGACGTCATAATTTCTCTCAGCCGGAGAAAGTGAACGAGGAAAAATAAGCACAGGGGGGTGCATTTTTTGATCCTGGGGAGAACGTTGTGATAAAATGGCCCCTGCCCCAAGCTCCGAGGCGTCCACCTCTACCACAAACGGGAGTGAAGGGTTAGGGGTTATCAGGATGGGCTCCGAACTGAACCTCCTCTTCAACTCCGTAAAAAAAGCAGCCTCGGCTTTGGGTCGTCCACTCAAAGCGTGAAGGGGTATTTTTCTTCTTCGTCAGTGCGGTAATTGGCGCGACCACTGAACTGAAATTGCGTATAAAACGCCTGTAAAAAATTAGCGAACCCCAAAAACCGCTGAACTTGTTTGACCGATTCTGGGGTAGGCCAATTCATGACCGCGGAAACTTTCTCTGGATCCATTTGTACCTTCCCCTCTGTCACAATGAACCCCAGGAAAGAAATGGATTTGGCATGAAACTTACATTTCTCTGCCTTTCCAAATAGCTGGGCGTCCAAGAGACATTTAAAAACCTGTCTAACATGTCTAACGTGCTCCGAAAGATTGGCAGAAAATATTAAAATGTCGTCTAAATAAACAAACACAAATTTCTCCAGCATCTCTCGTAGCACGTCATTCACAAAAGCCTGAAAAACAGAGGGGGCGTTAGTGAGACCGAATGGCATGACCCGATATTCGAAGTGGCCGTTGTGCGTATTGAAAGCCGTTTTCCATTCATCTCCCTCACGTATATGCACTAAATTATAAGCGTTACGGAGGTCGAGTTTAGTGAAAATTGACGCATCCTGGAGGCGTTCGAAAGCTGAGTTCATGAGGGGCAGTGGATAGCGGTTTTTAATAGTGATATTGTTCAATCCCCTATAATCAATACAGGGTCTCAGTCCACCGTCTTTTTTCTTCACAAAGAAAAAACCCTGCCCCCGCCGGCGAAGTGGATGGTCGGATAAAAACCATTAGCTAATGCCTCTTGGATGTATTCCTTCATAGCTGCACTTTCAGGAGCGGATAAGGAATATAAGGAACCGCGAGGCGGTACTGTGCCAGGATGTAGGTTAATGGCACAATCGTACGGTCTGTGAGGTGGCAAGGTGGTAGCCCTTTGTTTGCTAAACACCTCAGCGAGATTCGCGTAATCGGCTGGTACGTTAGGTGCCAATGGAAATCCGAGCGCACCCACCATACTGGTATTTTCGGACCTAGCGGGAGAGTGGGGCATGGAGTCAGAGATAGTCTCTGGTTCTGTTAACTCCCCTAGGGATAAGTCATCAACCGGTGGATCCCAGTCGAACGCGAATCCAATCCAAACTCTCCTCTCTGTCCTCAGAAGGTGGGGATGGCGCAATTGGGTTGGACGGAAACCCCTCTTCCTCATCGTCCCAAGCCGAATTAGTCTCTCTTTGCAAACCACGAAAATTAGGAGTTGGTGATGACCTCTGTTGGCAATGTTTGACACACTTGGGACCCCACTGAATCAGTGTGTTTTTCTTATTGCCCCAGTTAATGTGCGGCTTATGCCTCATCAGCCACGAATGACCTAAAACAAGTGGATAGGCTGGTGAATCAACCAGGAAGAGTCGGATTCGCTCCGAATGACCACCAAAAGGGACACGCATGCAGACAGGGTCGGTAATCTTTTTAACCAATCCGGTGCCCAGCGGGCGACCGTCAAGAGCTGTAATGTGGCGAGGCCGTGAAAGGAGAAACCACCGGCAATCCAAGTTCACTAGCCCAATTAGAATCCACAAACAGTCAACTGCTCCTGAATCTAAAAAGGCGTCAGTTTTTTTAACTAATTGATTATTCCAGGATAGCTCAACAGATAAAATGGTTCGAAAGGCTGATGGGTTACGCCTCGCTGGGACCTTTCTTTCACCTAGCGAGGCCTCCGTTTCCCCCCAGCTTAGGGCACTCATTCTTAGTGTGTCCCTTCTGTCTGCAATACCGACACCATTCGCTGGGCTGCCTTCGTTCCTGCACATTGCGTAGGGTGGAGCTATCGATCTGCATTGGTTCGTCATGGCTCAGAGAACCTAATGGGAAGGAAAAGAAATGGTGGTATCAGCCAAAACCATGACAAGTATAAACCATTTTATCATCACAG
>CM045884.1:59485321-59528424 GCA_025169545.1 Anguilla japonica
CACCTGAGCCTCTTGTCCGCGTTTGAGTCCCACCCCGGACCCTGACAGAAATAGATGGTAGTTAATCAAACAATATAATAAAAATAAATACTCACATTGATTGGTCCTGCTTTTAAGCTGGAAAAGGGAAATATAATAGAATGGAGGTATCAGAATAAAATATTTTGTTTAATATTACTCTGGAGACAAGATCACACTCCCCAAATCACAGTGCAGAGATTGGAGGTTCTGTATCAACTATACAACAACTGTATAACAATGAACTACTGTAAAACTCTTGCAGTATGTTATTCAATACATTTATATAAAAAATAGACCATGTGAGGTTGAAATGTTTTTTTTTTTTTTTCATGTCTCACTGTAATGTCTCAATATCAACGTAGATGAAATACTGAAATATAATAACAATAGATTTCTATCATCACAAAAATGGCAAGGAAGCCAGCAAATGTTACTTAAATACTTATTCGTAAAACTAAGTGGTAAAGCAGCACTGAATCCATTCAATATTTATCTTACCGTTGTAATATGTGTCGGGAAACTGATTGGGATCTACGACAAATTGCGGTAGCTTGAAATTAAGCAGCGCAATTAAAAACAGCAATTAAACGTCAATTAAATGGCATTTTGGCTGTTTTGGCTGCAGCCTGTGTTTAAAATTAAGATGTAGTCTATAAACTCAATAGATTTGAGGAAAAATGAACACAATCTGTATATAAAAAAGCGCACTCATGAACTAACGGCTGGATTCTGGAAACGTGTTTAAATATAAAACCGGTGCAGAACCTCTGTTCATTTGAATTCGGAATTATTACATGACATTACATTACATTACAGGCATTTGGCAGACGCTCTTATCCAGAGTGACGTACAACAAAGTGTATAACCATAACCAAGAATAAGTGTGTCGAAAGCCTTAGAGAGAAGTACCGTTCCAAGTGCAGGGAACAACCGCATAGTTTAACTTGGACCCTGTAGATTAAACTGATTAACACTAATAGAAACAAGAAAAGCATCAATGCAGTCAATGCAAAAATACAAGCAGTAGACACGAGTGCATTAACTAAGTCAACTACGAAACAGTTACCTAGTTACAACCCTAAGCCTACAGTCAATTTAGAGATTACAGGGAGGTAGGGAAGGATGGGGAAAGGTGCAGCCTGAAGAGGTGAGTCTTCAGTTGTCGCTTGAAGTGGGTAAGGGTCTCAGCTGTTCTGACCTCCACAAGGAGGTCATTCCACCATCGTGGGGCCAGAACAGACAGGAGACGTGATCGGGAAGTTATGACCCAATGCAGTTAGTGAGTTGTCAAAAGCATCACAGAGGAATCCACAAGTTGCTGAGATTGCCTACTTGCCGCCATACATGAATACTTGTTTGTTTTTTAAAAATAAAATATAACATTTTGTCGTAATTCAGATTCGAAAAGCAGGTTACACAACGAGAAACACGGCCGACCTGCCTGTAGCCAGGTCTACGAATGTTGCATTGCCCATTATAAAAATCAGAGGAAATTTCTGTATTTAAAAATATGGATTCAATTTTTTATTCTTATTTCATGGTTCTGTTTACAGAGATTCAGTCACATAAACCCTTTACTAAAAATAGGAACTGGGTCTGAACTATATATATATATATATATACAGACCCAGTCTGAATCCCTAGGAGTGAGGTCACAACCTCCCCAGGAGGAAGAAAAGACACTCGGGGGAACAAATACAGGGACCAAATCTCGAGTCATAATGAATAAAAAATAAAAATTAAAAAATAAATAAATAGGTGGTAATTCACTAAGAAGGCATAGATGCCCATTTATAACTAATGTGGCACCCCACTGGGCGTGACAGTGCAGGCGGGGCGGCACAGAAATACATAGACCAGAGGTTTGGGGAAAAATAGCCCAACAGGGCCTTTTATTTAACAAATATTATAGACAAAACAAAACCGTTCTCAACAACAAAGGTTTCTTGCCTAAATAAATAAAAGTAACTGATATTAGGGTTAATGATGACCGGGAGACAGCTGAGAAAATCCCTCTTCAAAGCAGGAAGAGGGATGTGGTCCTGCTTCTCCACCGGACTCTGAAATATAAACAAAATTAGAAAACAGGTATTAAAAGCTCCACTGCAAACCCAAAAACCCTCCTTTCAAGGGAGACAAAGGCCTCCTTTTAAACTCCCTTCCCATTTCCCTGGAGTGGCAGCAGCTGTGTCTCCTCATTGATTTCAGGTGTGTTGAGCGCAAAGGAGGGAGTTGGGGAATTTCCAGGTTGCCGATCTCCAGGGTCCTGTGGCTGGGCTTCATAGAGTGGCGCTGTCCCGGGTCCTGAACAGCTGGCCTGGTGGCAGGTTTGAGCTGATGCATATAAGGCTGGGAGGGGCACTGCGGGGGCATGCCCCGATCCACGCCACACTAATAAGTGTAATGTAACCCTACAAAACAACCGTTATACTGTGATAAATGCAAGTACCATTAGACAGATAACTTATCTTTACACAGCTGAACCTGTAACATTATTCTAAAGAAATATAAAGAAAAAAAAAGTAGGTTAGGGGAGCCATGGTGGAATCTGTGGGGCTGCGTCTTCAGTATACAGTGGAAGATGGGCAAGGTTTCTGCTGTCCTGACTGCAATGGGAAGATGGGCAGGGCTTCTGCTGTCCTGACTGCAATGGGAAAATGGGCAGGGTTTCTGCTGTCCTGACTGCAGTGGGAAGATAGGCAGGGTTTCTGCTGTCCTGACTGCAGTGGGATGATGGGCAGGGTTTCTGCTGTTCTGACTGCAGTGGGAAGATGGGCAAGGCTTCTGCTGTCCTGACTGCAGTGGGAAGATTGGTAGGGTTGCTGCAGTCCTGACAGCAGTCAGAAGCTCATTCCACCACCAGGGGTCAGAACAGACTGGAGATAGATTGATTATGAGAGGAGATAACAGAAACAACAGAGGAGAAACAAAAAGAGAGAGAACAGGAGATGAAGCAGAAAGAGAAATGGGGGGAGGGGTACTGAGTTGGGAATGGGGGAGGGTTGTCTGGGAAGAGGATTGACTAATGTGTTTGAAGACTCCATCTTGAAGGATTTGTAAATATCAGCAACCTTCCTGTAAAAGAAGTAGCAAAGTTGGATATATGGTACCCCCACCCAGCGGCTGCCATCCCCTCTGAAATCGCAGAGTATCCTAACCCAAACACAGCTGCAGCAAGCTGCAACGGTTACCATGTGTTCACCGAACATATACACTGCATTATGACGTACCGTCTGCATGTTCAGTCATTAACCGGCTACAATATTGCAAAGCCATATGGATTCAACGGGAGCTCTTCTGTGCTTACTGGCCTGTGTTCTTCTTTAAAACCACGGACAGATTTGCTAATGATATTTCACGCATTGCATAGCTATGTCATGGTGCTGCACTAGCAAAGTCACAGACTGGTAAACCTCCGGTTGAAGAATTGAATCCCGCCTCGCCCTCAGGCAGATAATTTCCTCTTTTACACTAACGTTTTCTTACGCTTATATTTGCTTTACCAAAACTCACTCACGGCCACCCATATGCATTTCATGACGGCAAATGTATTCCTTTTATTAAAAAGTTACACCAGTTCACCACTGTGCCATTTCTACTAACTATATTTCTTCACTTGGCTACCGTACAAAACCTTCTTATCAGCAAACGCCACGTTTCTACATTCATGTTACCTCACCCTGTTCTCTATCTAGCCACATACAGACAATTACTGTGTAAGTACGTTCTGCAACTCCCCATTAAAACATAACATTTAAAATCATGTCTCACTCATAATTATAACTACTACTACTGAACATGAGAAAAGCACACTGGTGCAATAGATTTCACATGTTACTTACCCCTCCATTTCAACAACTAATGTTTTATACAGATTGTTATATATACCATTCGATAAGGAAACTAAGCTCGCTCATGGTCGCTTCATGTACTTCGCACTATAGTCTGTGATCATGTCAACCTTCACCTACATGCCCATTCTGCTAAAAACATATTGTTTCAACTACGCAATTTCATCATTTCTCCTCATTTGTCTCACCCTGTTGTTATTTTCTCATATGCAAAGCCTGCTGGGACATACGTGTCTGCTCCTATTCTCCACTATCAAGTTTTCCGGTTCTAGCTTAGCAAAACAGCGAAGGGGATTCCTACCTGCAGATAAGCCTATCAAAATGCCTTATAAACCTTACAAACACTAAAAGTGCATCTCCACGAAATAACAGACAACGGAGCAGGACAGAAGGGTACACAAGTTGCGACCTAGGGAGCTCTAATTCTACGGGCTTGCTGATTCTTTTGTCAATCAAGGCTCGTTGGATGGCCGTCAAATCCGTGAGTACATTCACTGGCTATATTTCACCTGCGTTTCTGATGCGTTCAGACTTACGCCACCGCACCCTTTGTCATAGCCACTGTTTTACATATATAGCAAACCGAAACTGCTAAACGGTACACACTCATCAAACTGTACAAATTCACACAAGGATAGCCATAATCCACAACTGTTTCTTACCGTTTTTTCCATGGTCATCGTCAGAACAGCTTCAGGTTGCAATCAAGAGTTTGCTTCTTGAGCACAGACATATTCCGGCTAATGAATATAAACATTGCCTATTGCTGTTCCGTAGGGATACTGTTAGTGACGCTCAAAACATTTTTTCTTTGATACAGATATGAATTGCCAACTGTACTCGAATAAGATATTATATTTCATTGTTTGTTATATGGCGTGACACGTGGAAGAACCGTTATCCCAGCGAACAGAAAAGATATTTCCTTTCTCGTCGTTACGGGAAACCACTCATCGTTCAATATGAGTTTTTTAGCCTACTGCGATTGTCGACAACGGTAACCGTCGGCAGATTTATTGCTAAACCCATTACCCGTATTGTGCGTATCCTTTCTTGTTTCCCACTGTTGCACTCGGTCAGAGATATCACAGGGCAATTCCCAAAACGAATTTCTCGCTGGGATACCAAAACACAAGTTATGTAGGAAAATTTTGAGACTCCCCATGATTGTGATGGAATCACATGTTAAAGTTAGGGAATTCCCATCAATGTTGATCAAACTGTTTCCTCCAAACTCTTGATGCTTCATGATAAAAATATATCACATGCATAACTATACACTCATATAAGCAATATGTAATCCAATAAACCTATATCAGTAGTTGCAGCTAAGCTTATGGAAACGCAAGAAACCACAGTATCCACTGTAGAAAAAAGCAAGAGAACGCAGAAGGCTTAAAGAAAATCACACTTACTCACTCAGCAGAAAACACTAATCGAATACTAATCATACACTATTGCCAATAACTTCACCAGATAACACTAACCAAAAACTAATCATATACTGCCAAAATATATCAGAGAACAATAATCCAAAACTAACAAAACGCTATTGCCAAATAAAAGTGCTAGATGACTAATATTTTACAGTGACCCCTATGTAACCTGAATACAATAGAAAATTACAGGAGGCTATAACTCTGTAACTTGTATGCTTAATTGAAAATTACAGGAAGCTGTGACTTGTATGCATAATGAAAAATTACAAAATAAAGACTAATATTTTTTAAGGGAAAGTTGGGGTAACTTTCCACAATGACGTTATCACCTAAGAACAGAAAATCATTGTGGTGCCAAGAAGGTCAGGTAGACCCAAGAGCAGGAAATCAAAATTATTGTGGTGCCAAGAAGAACAGATGGCTGGTATTTTTAGAAATGTGTTAAGGGGAGTTGTGGGGTACATTTGTGTATAAAATGAATGAAAAACTGACAATCGAGGTTCAATTCTGCAGAGTTGATCCGGCTTTGTGCACCTGTGCAAATAAAGTCTAACTTTTCTGAAGAGCTTGCTGCTGTGGTGTCTTTCCCCTTGTGAAATTGTTTTCTACAGATTGGCGATTGGACTTTGAATTCTGTCGGTTCCTAGACACGACAGTTACACCACCACACGTGGACGCATGTAAACAAAGGGAAGCAGGTCGGAGAATTGAGATATCCGCGATGAATGGAGCAAACGAAAAGGAAGCGGATACCGTTAGATCTGTGCCACCCGTCGCCGGGAATTAGCCGCGAGTGGATAGGGAAAATTTCTATTCATTTATCATCAGAATTCAAAGAGCAATTCATTACTCCATTCATTTTAATATCTCAACTCAAACCGACTTTGAAGGTAATAACTTTTGTATCATTCAGAATGCTGCAGCTCGTCTGGTCTTCAACCTCCCCAGACACTCCCATGTCACTCCCCTGCTCACTACCCTCCACTGGCTGCCTGTTATAGCTCGCATCAAATTTAAAACATTGGTCCTAGCATACCAGGCAGTCAAGGGATCAGCCCCAGCATACCTACACAAGATATTCAAACCCTACATGCCAGCCAGATCCCTCCGTTCTGCTACCTCAGGACGCCTGGCACCTCCCCCTCTTCGCACCTGCACTTCCAGAACACGTCTCCTGTCTGTTCTGGCCCCACGATGGTGGAATGACCTCCCCGTGGAGGTCAGAACAGCTGAGACACTGACCCATTTCAAACGACGACTGAAGACTCACCTCTTCAGGCTGCACCTCTCCCCATCCCTCCCTACCCCCCTGTAAATGACTGTAAGCTTAGGGTTGTAACTAGGCAGCTGTTGTCGTAGGTGACTTAGATGCATTAACCGTCTTAACGCAGTGGAGGGAAAAAAAAAAAAATACAAGCAGTAGTTGTTGCCATTCTCGTTGTGTTAGTGTTAATCAGTTTAACCTTCAGGGTCCAAGTTGAACTATGCGGTTGTTCCCTGCACTTGGACCGGTACTTCTCTCTAGGGTTTTCGTCATACTTGTTCCTGGTTATGGTTATACACTTTGTTGTACGTCGCTCTGGATAAGAGCGTCTGCCAAATGCCTGTAATGTAATGTAATGTATTTTCATTGAAACCCCCCCCCCCCCCCCCCCCCCCCCCCCCCCCCCCCCCCCCCCCCCCCCCCCCCCCCCCAAGATATTAAAAATACAAATTCAGTAACGCTATTGCAGGACTTTCATAAAAGTGAAACTGTAGCCTACACCTTCTTTCATTTCCTGTTTCCCAAATTCAAAAAAACTCGTAGGCCTATTACCACAATGACATAGTAAATCACCACATAGCCTACACTAGCTGAGGCGCGTCATTGCTGTGGCGGGATAAAACATCAACGCAGCTGGCTAAGACAGGCTGCCGTCACCTGATTATCCAGGTCAGGCGCTGTTGTGGTGGAAATTTGTGATTGCTTCGGATTAACAGGGAATGGATGGTTAGATGAACAGGACATGGGTGGATGGATGTATGGATAGTGATAGCATAAGAAGGGAAGACCAAAGGACGGTTTCGTATTGTTATATGTTTATGAACGTTTGCAATTAACGCTCTCTGCAGGCGGACTGTGTAGAGTCCCTTGCACTCAAGTGGGGTTTGGCCGATCTGGGCTTGGCAGGGCGAAGCAGCACTCCTGTCCGTCCATGCCTGGCACCAGCACTGTCAGGATGTCATGCCAGTCCGCGGAGCACGTCACCGTGCTGGAATTCTCTGCTCTATCCGGATGAATCATGCCGCCAGCCCAAAGAACCCCAGAGATTGTCTGAGTTCACTGTAAAGCATATCTGTGACAGTGTCTCTGCGTAAAGTGCTTTACAATTGCGGAAAAACTTAATTTAATTGAAAGATAAATCAGTTAAATCAAAACCAGGCGATGCAAGCTTGGAGTTCCTCTAGGAATGGGTTGACTTATTCATTTTATTTTCTCTTACCCAAATTTTCTCTTGGTTGTGGAAACCTCTGCATAGGTGTGTTTGTGCATTTTTTCCTGTTTTCTCGTTCAGTTAGTGACATTGCGGAAAAGCACACACTCTCCGCTAAAACACATGATTCTTCTTTGCAGGCCGCCAGGAGTCAGAGAACAACTTTTACCGGGGTTGTACATGCAGGCTGTAGTCACCCAGTTGGTCAGAAGGGGTCACTGCTGAGCACCGAGACGCTCCTAGAACGGGTGATCTGATTTACTCATTTATTTCGGTTCATTGAGGTATCTAATGCTTTTGCGTTGCATCGTATCTGTAATCTCTCTCATTTTTTTTCAGGCGTTAACATCTGCGATTGTTCAGCTGAAAGCCTTTTTTCATATTTTTATTTATGGCTATCTAGAATCACCTTGAAAGTAGTCTTGAAATAATTTGATTTACTGTTTTCAGCATTTTTAATTAAAAGAAACCATATAACCCCTTCAGGATTCACTTTCAGATAATACCGAAGTACATCTATTACAGGTCTATGGGTTAATAAAATACAGTGAAAGCAGATGCATGTTGAAATAAGGAGCAGATAATTCTTCTGTGTTGAATAAAGATCCAGACCCATATTCATAAAGTGTCTTGTAGTGGGAGTACTGATCTAAGACCATGTTTCCACTGTCAAAATCCTAATCTTATCCACTATAAACTAAAAGTCAAAAGCAGTCCTATTATGGCATACTTCATGAATATGAACCTAAGCTTTGATACAATATTTTATAGTCAGTAAAAAATAAAGTAAAAACACATTCAGCAATATTTGAAATGGGGAGGGGAAAATACTGATCTGTACTGTGCTGTACTGATCCTCAAGGTCAGGCATCTATATGAGAATGCAGCGCTTTATAACCAGCATGAAGTAAAACCTGGTCTGGAGGAAACTATAAAGGCGGAGGATCAGGGAGCCAGTGTTGCTCTCTTTGTCCAGTCCTGACTGTGGAATACAGCACGTCTGCGTCGCCATCTGCAGGGGGAGGCAGAGAGCTGAGATCAAACCTGTAGCACAGCATAGAGAATGATTTTGCTTGTGTCTACTTTCAAGATGAGGCTTTAAGGGTTCAGTGTTAATTCAACCACAACGCGTGTATTTCAGTCCACAGGGGGATTAAAATGTGCTCTTGTCAATGTACAATGTTTATTTTTCTGTGACACAGGTAAAGTCAGTATCAGTCTTACTCGCAGTGTTCTTCTCCTTCTTCTTCTTCTTCTTCTTCTGGTCCTCCAAGGCCAGGGTTGAATAAACAACATCATTACCACCTTCAGCTTCTTGGACATTTGAGGTTGAGAGAGAGAGAGAGAGAGAGAGAGGAGAGAGAGAGAGAGAGAGAGAGAGAGAGAGAGAGAGAGAGAGAGTTTATGCCTTCATAAATGCACTTTCAAAATGACAAAATAAAATAATTTCATAGGATATAAACTACAATACACTATTTTGCCTTCAATGAACAGATAGAGACAATCTTCTCTCACATTCCTCTTCATCTTCTGTTTATCCAGGTCCACAGTTGAGTGAACTGCACTCTTGTCAATGTACAGAGTACAGCTGGCATTGTCGTGCAATGGTTAATGAACTGGGGGCTTATGCTGCAACAGTCGCTGGTTTGATTCCTAGATGGAACCCTTGAGCAAGTCACCTGGAGTGGAGCTGCTTCAGCAAATATTCAGCGGTATAAACAAGTGCCATGTTTAAAAAAGCAGCTGTGTATGTTGCTCTGGATGAGATCATTCACTAAATGCCTGCAATGCAATGTAAAATGTGCACTGTGATATGACTTAAGGCCAGCCATTTTGCTGTATGCTGGTGACAATTGGTACCCTATGGGAGACTGATAGATTCCAATAATTTCAGTACTGAATTGAGGAGACCTGACTGATTCACCCCTGCTGGTTGTCAGCTATATGGTCTGTAATTTGCTGTGAATACATTATTCTTTTTTAAAATATAGTTTATTTTTCTGTGATACAGGGAAAGTCAGTGTTAACCTTACTCTCAGTGTTCTTCTCCTTCTTCTTCTTCTTCTGGTCCTCCAAGGCCAGGGTTGAATAAACAACATCATTACCACCTTCAGCTTCTTGGACATTTGAGATTGAGAGAGAAAGAGAGAGAGAATGACAGACAGGGAGAGAGAGACAGATACAGAGAGAGAAAGAGAGAAATGAGCATTTATGCCTTCATGAATATGCCTTTCAAAATCACAAAAAAATTCATAGCATATAAGCTACAATACACTATTTTTACATTCAAACAGGAACAGGTAGACAATCTTCTCTCACCATCTGTGTTCTTCTTCATCCTCTTCTGGTTCACAGTTGAGTAAACCACATCCTCACAACCTCCAGCTTCTGTGAAATGTATCAAGCGAGTAAAAGAGACAGGCATTTAACTTGCAAATTTAAATTATTCATTACTCATATATTAAAGAAGGTCTGTATGTGGATTCCCACACAGTGCACTCTACTGTCACAGTATATTAACACAGTGCATTAACACAGTACATTGATACAGTGCATTAACATAGCGTATTAACACAGTGCATTAACAGAGTACATTAACACAGTGCATTAACACGATACATTGAGTGTAAGTCTCTGTATAAGAGTGACTGCTAAATGCCTGTAATGTAAAGTAATTAACAGGCATTCAGTAGCCTCTCTTATGCAGAGCAGTTTTTTTCTATTTAATTCATTTGTACAGCTGGATAATTTCACTAAAGCACCTTGCACAAGCTGGGAGTCGAAACCACAGCCTTTCATCTGAAAGCCTGTCACATCAGTTTGTAGGATATCTGGTTCAGCTGTATACCCAGTACTTGTTAATCGAATGCAGTGAGCATTCCCTGTACTGTCTGATATCTCTAGTGACTGTTGAATGTCATAAATCACAGAGCATCTGCTTCATGGGCGTTGGGGTGGGGTGTTTTACAGCAGAAACGTGAACGTAAGACTGAGAAGCCTGCAGCCAGTGATCTGTCTCATTTATTCAAATATAGCAAAGCCCAGTTACTTAAAATTTGTACCTCACTGCCACCAAAAAAATTTATAAAAATGCCGTTGCATTACATTCAGGCCATTTGGAGGATGCTCTTTGGTAGAATGACTTAACTCAATTTACCCACAACTGGCATTTTACTGATGCAACTCAGATTAATTAGTTTGCACAAGGGCATAGCTCAAACCTACAACCACAGAGTCATACGGTCAGTGTCTTACACATTACGCTACCCTGCTGGCCCTATGCAGGCAAAATAAATCCTCCAGGGATAACACCATGAAAAACTGTTCTTTTACATTTAACATTACAGGTATTTAGCAGGTGCCTTGTTCTTACTCTGAGTGTTCTTCTCCTTCCGCTTCTTTTTCTTCTGGTCCTCCAAGGCCACGATTGAGTAAACGACATTGTCACAACCTTCAGCTTTTTGGACGTCAGAGATTGAGATAGAGAGAGAGAGAGAATGCACTGATAAAATGTAAAAATATATATATACATTTCATAGGAATATAAGCTAAAAATGCATTATTCTGTTTTCAATAAGCAGAGAGATAAAATAAGGTTTTACTGGGAGTGTTCTTCGACTTCTGGTCTTGCAGGCCCAGAACTGAGCAAACCACATCCTCATGGCCTCCAGCTTCTGAGAAAGCAATCGAGCGAATGAGGAAGAGCAAAGTTTTATCTTTGACACATTCAGTAACACAAGTAAATATATTTTTTTTTGTTGTTGACAGAACTGGATTTCCTCAGTTGAAACACCTAATTCAAGGGCATAGCAGACATGAACAATTTGAGAATCGAACCTGTAGCCTTTGGGTTACAGGGTGAGTGCTCAAACCATTAAACTAGCCTGCCGGCCACATTGTGTCACAGACGCTAAACCAATTGTGGTCTTCAAAACAAAGCCAAATGAGCCCAAATAGTGTAGATATTACTTTAATTATGAAACTATGGGAGGATTTAAACACATTTTAAATTCAATGATCGAGAGATTGGCAGGAGTGAAAGCCAGCATGCATAAAGGGGCTTCAGAACCCAGAAAAAGTGAAAATCTTTTACCGATTTAACTCATGCCTGTCAGAGAGAAAAGACTGCATCTGTGTCCCACACTCAAACCAATGGCATTATTATTTAATGAGGGACTGTGATTTCTAATGCTTGAAAATGCAAATATATTCTTGTCCCCTGCAATTCTTCTCCACTTCATTCAGATGCAACAATTCCATGACTCTTGAATAACAGCAACACAATTCTGTATTTTTTAGAACTAACTTCTAATGCAGTAGCAATAAATCGATATCCCGGTGTAAAACACATTCTTCATTCTTGTTATCAAGAGAATGCCCAACATTCAGCATGTAGCAGATATTTTATATATGTATTATTCCTGTGAGGATCTGAGGCGATTTTTAAGTATTTTCACTTGTGTACTGGTCTCTAAGTGTGTCTCCCTGTTCTCACAGAGCAGCAGGTCTAGGGCAGAGCGATGACTCACCTTTCCTTTTCTTCTTCTGATTGGTCACATTGGCCTGAGAATGCAGGGGTCCAGCAGCCTGGCTCAAACCTGAAAGGGAAGAGAGGAAGAGAGAAGAGGGGAGAGAAGAGGAGAGGAGAGCAGAGAAGAGAAGAGAAGAAGAGAAGTAGAGAGGGGAGAGGAGAGAAGAGAGAAAAGAAGAGAAGAGAGAAATAGCAGAGAGATGTATTGGGGGAGAGAGATAAAGAGTGGAACACATTCAGGCACTCTGCCTGACTGTTACAGGTGCCCAGATTATCACATGGTAAACTCCATTGCTTTTTTTACATCAAAAATAAACCTGTCTATATGTATGTACTGTACACACACACACACACATTGTAGGCACAGATTAATGAACAAATTCAGCTGAAAAGTTCAGTTAGGCAGCATGACAATCTCACCTTTGTTCCTGCGGTGTTTCTGGAAGAGAATGAAAATCAGGGCTAAAACAATCAGACAGAATCCAACTCCAAGTGCGATGGACAGAATCACTGTGCCTCTTCTCAGTGCCTTATCAGAGTCTGTCAGTGCTGGGGAAGAATATTTGCATTTTTAGCATATGACTATACCCCCCCCCCCCCCCCCCCCCCCCCCCCCCCCCCCCCCCCCACAACCACTCATGCACGCATGCACACACCAAAAACACATATATGGTATTAACAGCATAAATTTATTAAACAGCATAAACCAGTGTACACTACCTTGCTGTTCAATTGAAGTTGTAGGATATGACACAAGACTTCCTTAATGACACCACTGAATGGCTCAATTACCTGCAACAGTCAGAGTGATGGAGTCGCTGCGCTGTGATGTCACATTTCTCCCCTCCAGCCTCCCCTCACACCAGTACTGCCCCTGGTCAGACCCAGCAGCCCCAGTGATGTTTACACTGTACTCTTTAGTGAGAGATGTGGCTGTCTGGTTATGGTCTCTGTACCAGAAATGTGTCCAGTTGCTGTAGGAGTCCACCTCACACCTCAGTGTGACGGTCTCTCCATTGTACAGTGGGCGCCATTTTGACTTCACGATCAGAGAGGCCTTAGGCAGGGCTGTGGAAAGGAGACAGACTGGATCACAGTTTCGTCTGTCAGAATTTAGAGATGACTGACGAGGAAACAGTTGTGCATAAACTGCAAGGAACAATAACCATGGCAGAAATATTAATTTTCTTTGACTCTGTAGGTGGTCCTGCACAATATTCCATAAATATTAAAATTTTAAGCATTTCACCCAAAATGAATTATATATGTGAAATTATAAACCAAATATTTTTATTCTCTATAGTGTGAGCATAAGTTGAGTTTCATTGAAATTAGGATAATTATACAAAGCGTCCAGCATTGCTGAATTCATCAGAATGCCAATAACATAATGGTGTGGAATGTTTTTGTGACACACATTAGGCCCCATAATAACTGACCATCATATGAGTGCCGGAGATTACTTGAGTATCGTATCTGACCATGTGCATCCCTTTATGACTACAGTCTACCTGTATTCAAGTGGATACTTCCAGCAGGTAATGCGTCTTTTCACAAAGCTCATGTCTCCTCTAGCTGATTCAACAAACAAGATGACGACTTCATTTTACTCCAATGACCTGCACAGTCCCAAGATCTGAATCCAATAGAGCATGTGACATATCCATATTGAAAGCGTACCTGAGACTCACCTGCAACAGTCAGATTGATGGAGTCGCTGCGCTGTGATGTCACATTTCTCCCCTCCAGCTTCCCCTCACACCAGTACTGCCCCTGGTCAGATCCAGCAGCCCCAGGGATGGTGAGTCTGATACCAGTTACACTGTGACCAGCAGTCTGAGACACAGCCATCTGGGTCTGGTCTTTGTACCAGGAATAGGTCCAGTTGCTTTTGGATTCCACCTCACAACTCAGGGTGATGGCCTCTCCATTGTACAGTGGGTGCCATTTTGGCTCTACAGTCAGAGTGGCTTTAGGCAGGGCTGTGGAAAGGAGACAGACTGGGTCACAGTTTCTTCTGTCAGAATGTAGAAGTGACTGAGGAGGAAACAGTTGTGTATAAAATGCAAGGGAAACAGAATCATGTCTGAAAGATTAATTATCTTTGAATCAATAGGTGGTCCTGTGCAATATTTCATAAAATATAAATATTTGAAGGATAACTTCAAAAGTAAATTATATATGTAAAATCATTCACAGAATATTTTTATTCTCTATAGTGTGAGTATAAGTTGAATATCATTGAAATTAGGATAATTATACAAAGCCTCTAGCACTGCTGAATTCATTAGAACCCCAATAACATGTCTGAAATTTACAGAGAGTGGTACAATAAACAATGAAATCCAGTGAGTAGCAGTTCTATGGGTGAAAATACCTTATTAATGAGAGTGTCGGAGTAGAATGGGCAGACTCATTCAAGCTAGCAGATAGGCCAAAAATGGTAAAAAAACAGCTATTTACGACAGTGCTGCGCAGAAGGACATCTCTGAATACACAACCCAAAACTAAACAATTGAAGAATGGATAAATGTCTGGTCTGACAAATCTCAATTTCTACTACGACACATACGTAGATGGTAGGGTCTGAATTTTGCAAAACGATGAATCCATACTGCATAAAAATCCAATCCTTCTTTGTGTCAGCAGTAACAGCTGTTAGTGGTAGCGAAATGGTGTGGGCAAAGTGTTTGTGGCACACACATTAGGCCCCTTAATACCAACTGAGCATCAATTGAGTGCCAGAACATACTTAAGCATTGTAGCGGACCATGTGCATCCCTTTATGAACACAGTCTACCTTTTTTCGAGTTGATACTTCCAGCAGGTAATGTGCCATGTCACAAAGCACGCGTCACCTGCAGCAGGTTCCACAAACAAGACGGCGACTTCATTTTACTCCAATGACCTGCACAGTCCCCAGATCTCAACCCAATAGAGCATGTGACATATCCATATTGAAAGCGTACCTGAGACTCACCTGCGACAGTCAGATTGATGGAGTCGCTGCGCTGTGATGTCACATTTCTCCCCTCCAGCTTCCCCTCACACCAGTACTGCCCCTGGTCAGATCCAGCAGCCCCAGGGATGGTGAGACTGATACCAGTTACACTGTGACCAGCAGTCTGAGACACAGCCATCTGGGTCTGGTCTTTGTACCAGGAATATGTCCAGTTGCTGTAGGAGTCCACCTCACACCTCAGGGTGACGGTCTCTCCATTGTACAGTGGGCGCCATTTTGGCTCTACCGTCAGATTGGCTTTAGGCAGTGCTGTAGAAACAGGCAGACTGGGTCACAGTTCAGTTGTCACGCCAGAATTTTTATGACTATGGAGAAATCAAATCACCCTAAATGAAGGACAAAATCCAGGGCAGCTGATGAATGATATGAAGAGAAGATATTCAAAAATCAGAAATGAAAAAGCTCTAATCCTGATCGAATTGATACAAGAATTAAACTAAGGAACAGGATCCCAGAGTCATCACAGCAGTTGGACCCAGTGCATTATGGGAATGTGCCAATTTTGCACAATAATGCCTGTCAGCACTCATCTGATACCTGTATGTGGGTGGGGTAACTATACTCTGTGTACCAGACTGGGTCTCCCCCTGCGTATGTAAGTGCAGCAGCACTGAGGATGTACAAGCCTTTAGATGTTCTGGAAATATGGGCAATGTCATGTGATCCAGTTCCTTTTTACCAGTAATATTCCCAGCCAGCTGAAGTCACTGTAACCTTACAAGAGAGACTGACATGTTCTCTTGCACATAACTGCCTGTGTGGAGAGACAGTCAGGACAGGCGGGGGTATCTCTATAACAGAGAGAACAGACTGAATCTCTCCCCCAGGTTCCTAATAATGGCATAATCAAACATACAGTGCAAACTGGCTTTAATCTGGGATACAGTAGAACATGGTTCGCTTATCCATGTACTGGGAAAGCATGTGACTATCTCAGAACGGGTGTGGGCGAGGCTGTGAAGACAGACAGACTGTGTCACAGCTCTAACCGCTCATTACATTACACTACATTACAGGCATTAGCAGATGCTCCTACCCAGAGCAATTTACACAACTTCTACATACAACTTTGCTAGTGGAGTGTAGGCATGACTACAGAGGGACAGGCATGCTCTGATTGGGGTTGAGACAAAGAGCTAAAGCAGTAGGTTCTCTCATTCTATCATAACAGATAGAAAAGGCTACGTTCCATGGACTTAAACATACAGAAGCTCAAATATTAACAATACAAACAGAGTGACAGTCAGAAACTCAACTCAATTGGTGGTATACCCAGCCCATTTAAGTGAAAATAAGTTAATTTTATATTTGTCTGTAATAAATGAACTGGTACGGGAAGCACAATGTGCACTGGGGAAGATTGAATAAATGTGTTAAATATGGTCTCTCTGTGGGACGAGTGAGACCACCAGTTTTCAGCTGCTGATCAGTTTTGACTCACCTGACACGTTCAGTCTGACAGGATCACTTTTATCGGATTCACCAGAACACCTATATACACCACTGTGGGCTTCAGTAACAGGTGCGATGGTGTAGATGTTATCCTTGGATCCGTGCTTTACCACAAGCATATTCGATTCATTCTGTACCATAGGAATCCATGATGTTTGAATGGCCGTCCCGAACACGTGAGAGTGACGGTCTCTCCAGTGAAGAACAGGGGCCAGTTAGGCTGCAGAGTCAGTACATCCTTTGGGCTCCCTGTACAAACTGTGCATGCACTACATCAGTACATGTGTTTAAATACTACTGATAAGTTTATAGTGTCCTGATTAATGCTGTGACTTCATTAGTTTAGAACAGTGAAGAACTGATTCTGTTTGTGATCTCTGTATCACCCCCTACTGTAGGACATGCCTCGAGTCTCACAGAATAATATTTCTACATTACCGTCCACATATGCAGTCAAATTAATCACATCATAATGCTGTGAGACTTGTCTTATTTTGAAGCATGACATTCTGTTATCACTAAACTGTCTGAATAAGGTTTTTCTCTGATTATTTATCAGGTAACAGAAGGTGGGGTTTGTTTTAAAATCTAGTAACACTCACCCAGTCTTGTCATTAGACTCAGCACTGTAAAGAAAAAAGAATAAAAGACAGGAATCATTGACATCATCATCAAAAAGGCCAAAGAAATGCAACAAGTGCAAGAAATATACAAAACTATAAATATGTTTCAAATAAAGTCTAAATACATCCCCATCATTTGATTTCAAGCTGTTTGATTTCAAGATGTCATCCATGCAGTACTTTGGAAGTTGGGTAAACTCAGGTCCACCAGTCAGTGTTTGAGTTCGGCAAAGATCAGTTTGAATGGAGCGTATATCTGTTTGTGTGAACATATTTGAAGCCTTTACATGTTCTGTGCAAAAATACACTGAAAGCTCTGGTTAAAAAGCCAGTTATATATCACCACTGACATGTTATTAAGTACAATTGTTTTACCGTTTATCTTGCAATTTTTGTTTTATTATTTTATTTGTAGCACAATATCCTACATTGGTGCGATTATTTATATTTTTTATTTTACTGCTAGAGTGTATTGATGCACACCAACCTTTTTATTCTAATTGCAAATTGCTGCTTGTACATATTTTTTGTAAGTTTTCCCACTTTCCCACCTGCCAAGGGATTACTGAAGAAATTTAGTTATCAAGCTAATTCTGGGGCGGTTACTAACTGTCCAATGTCTCTTTCAAATAACAAATACATAAAATTGTATTTCTTCTTTCACAAAAATTGTTAGTGATCATTCAAGGTATGTTATCTTCTGAAGCAAAAGCATACTTCTTCACTCAGACTTTTCTTCTTTCCCCATAAGGCAGGTCATTCCAATGCAGCCCAAAAGCTGTAGAGCATTTTAGTATTAGTGAGGTCAAATCATACTTATTTATTTAAGCGTAACTTAACAAATGTGTTGTTGTTGTTTTTTTTCTTCAATCAAATGCAAATTTAACCACAAAATCATACTTGTCTGTTAAAAATCTTTGCATTATAAAACTGATTCGGTAGTACTCACAGATCAATGTGACCCCTCTGTTTGCCTGCATGATTCAAGAGGAAGTTTAATGCTTCAACTTCACTGGTCAAAAGAGCCATAAAAAAACCCTGGCCTTTTAAATATACTGTACAGCACCGCTAATGCATTCTTTTCTTATCTGCTTGTGTGAACAGCAAGTTGTGAAAAAATTCTCACAGACGCTCCCACCCTTCTACTTCATCACTGCTTTACCTTCCGCTTTTCTGTAACTAAAATCAACTAAATTTAAATATATATCTGCAGAATATCACTCTTACATTTCCTCTATACTGACAAAAAGCCACCAACAACAGAAGCCAGAAAACCCACAGGCACTCACAGTGCCAAACAGAGAATAAACTATCCAAACTTGTATGTGAGTTGTGTAGGCTACATACAACTCTAAGTACCTGTATGAGTTGTACTGCAGTTGATGACAGACGAATCCTGTGAAGAGTTGTGAAGGAGAACCCTAAAACTATGGTCAGTGATGTCACCAGCAGTCTCCAGAGGACAGGGGTAAAAATATAGCAAGCCGCCAAATGCAGAAGACTCTGAGAGCAGAATTATAGAGGCTAAACAGCAAAATGCAAAACCTCACATCAACATCAAGAATCAAAAGGCCAGATTAGTATTTGCCAAAAAATACAGAGACAAGCCAGAAGAGTTTTCAAACAGTTTTATGAACAGATGAGACAAAAAAATAAAAAAAATAAAAACCAAAGCAATGGAAAGCTGAAAGTGTGGAGGAAAGAACTTCTGCTTTTAACTTTTTTTTTTTTTTTTTTTTTTTTACTTTTACACAGCTGAAAATAGGGGGAATCAACACAAAGACAGTTTCTGTGAAATAGTAACACACATACCATGATATTAAAAGCTGACTGTACTTTTGTCTCATATTCATATCCAATTACCGTAAGCACAGAGCAACAATAACCAATTTCCCTCTACCATTATAACACTTTTGGGGGGCTCTGTTTGTGAGAGCAAAAATAAGGAAGTAGGTCCTGCACAGCAAACCAGCTGCATGTTTTCTTCTCTTCTTTTTTATGAACTAAAGAAAAAGTGCGGAACTTCACTCGTTATCACAGGGAATCAGAGAGACTTTAGGGCAGCACCTTGCTTAAATGCACTGGTCCTCTGTGAAATGAAAAACTGCATGGTCTAAAAAACCTGACTGTGCCAGAGCTGACTGTGAATGTTGGACCCGCAGGACAGCTCACAATTGGCTAGAGTGGCTCCACCCTTCTTGCATATGTGGACTTCATGGCTGCTTGGCCACAGAGTCATTTGTGTTCTGTCTGTTTCTCCAGGCTTGGGAGCTGATTGGCTGCAGCAGAAGAGCTGTGTTAGGTCATAGCTAAGCACCACTATGTGGGAAACTGAAGAGCAAATAGATAGAGGGGGCGGAGTTACTGCGCTCTGAGCTCTGAATAAACAAAAGCCTTCTCAAGAAACTGCTGCACTTCCTGTTCCAACTTTCCACAGCGCCTCCAGCCTGGTCCGCGGTTTTGCCAAAGCCGCTGTACACTCTGGCTTCCAGGCTATGGCTTCTCCCCCCGACTGCCGCCAGATTAGTTCTGGTTACAAGCACAACCAATCACAACACTGACACCACACAAAGGTGCTGTACCAAAGGTTAAAAGTATCTCGAGACACAACACAGACCTGGCCACCAAGAATAAACCAAAATAAAATTAACACACACGTTAATTTTAATTTAACAAGGAATCTCCCCCCCGACCCACCCCACTGCGGGAATCTCTTTATCCTCACCGATCCTACATGCACCTTTAATTTTATACCCATTCTGCTTAACTAATTCTCTCAATGAACACCAGAGATCTCCCACCTCTCTGGCAGTCTACAAATGATTCTGTTCTGCCATCAGCATTCCACATGTGTGCCCAACCCCCATTACTCCCGCAGTTCCGGCACAATAAATTTAGGAGACAGCGCTACTCCTGACGTACAGACACTCATTTATTTCGTGGCATTTCTGTTGACCTGCTGAAAGGCGGAACCAGTGAACAGAAATCTGGTTATGTCCCAGAGAAAGACTGGCATTTCCCCACAGTCACCGAAATGGGATTTTAGTGAGAGTTTACTGCCACCTAGTGGTGAAAATATGCAAGCCTTTCATAACACAGACTCTCACCTGCCAGCATCTATCATTGCCAGGTATAATGGATATGTATCTTGCTCCAACTACCCCAATCTCACTTCACACACTATTGCCCCCAATATCCAATTATCTATGTTCTCACCTTATCCATTTTCAAAATGAAAGAATCTTCATTTCATCAGACAGTCAAGTGAGAACTAAATTCTCTTTTGTTGTGACAGCTTGGGGAATTAATGTATGTGGGGAAGTGAAGGTGTTCTGTAACCTCTCAGATGTAGGGGATGTGCTGGTGGTCAGATGTTCATGGTGCCTGGACCTGCAGATGAGATAAACACCTGTGACGAATGACCATTCCACCACTGTCTGTGTAAATGTGTGGCTAATGCCTTGTAACTACACTCTCCTACAGGACGGAAACAGAAGGTATGAGAGCAAGGGGAGGCCACTAAACAAACAAATGAACAACACTGATTAATAAACTTAACTTAGACACTTACTTCATACCATCCTCTCTTTGTTTTAATGTTTAAGTCTCTATGCCAGAGTGAGATATCCTGCAGGGGGTTAATGCTGATGCTGTACTCATCTGTGACCAAGCGAGGTCAGCAGAGGCCATGTTTCAGCCAAAACAGCAAATTAAAAAAATGGGCAAGATCAAGCCTGAGCCTCCCAATACACAGCAAGTAAAGTAAAAAGACTGAAACAGTGATGATAAAATGGTTTATACTAGCCTGGTATCAACAGTTAATGATGGGCTAAATAGGAATCTGTTAAAGCAAATAATCATAGAGTTTGTACAGATTATGGCCTGAGGTATTAAATTAGCTGAGAACATTAACAGCCCGTATTTATTAAAATGCGGTGCAGAAGATCAAGGTCATCCATCCAGTGTCATAACAAGGGTTTTGACCAGGAGAGGTTCAGCTCTGGAGATAAATGCAGTGTGAATATTCCCTTTCCTCTGACATTATGCTTAAATCACCCAATCCTCCTGCTGTGTCACTCATCTCATCTGTGTCATTCCCTGGAGCTCCTGCCTATTCCCTCCCTTCTTTATGTTCTTTTCCTCTTATTTCTTCTCTTCTTCCACTTCCCTCTGGATCTTCTCTGATGTCTTTTTCTCATTCTGCTGGAGCCTCCTCTGTTGCTCTCCTCCTTCATGCTGTCAGTCTTCTGCAGGAGCTGTGTGATCTGAGTGTGGTCAGCCCTGTTCTTATTGCTTAACATGTGACGTCCGCCATGACACTGACCAATGAGCACCTGAAGCTCACAGCCATGCTGCACAAACATCTCTAAACATTTCCTTTCCCATCTGTGTCCATGTGTGAGCAGTAATTGTTCTCACATACCATTGTTTTACTTTTAATAAACACAGAATTTCACTCACTTTGTTGCCATGTACAATGAAACTCCAAAAGCGTAAAATTTGATTTTTTAAATTTTTAATAGCAGGAGTCACAAATACAGAATTATTGGACTGATCACAGTAGTTTGGTAAATGTAGTGAATGTATTGAATACACTATACAGTTGTCTGGTATTTTAAACAGAAATGTAAACCATCTCAGCAGTAAAGGGCTTTGATTGTGTTGTACAGGTGTGGAGTTCATATGCCTGCCATGGTGTGAGTGTGGTCTTAACCACAGAAGGCCAGATGGATGTGAATGCCTCCTTAAGGGTCTCTAAACAGCACAAACAATCATCTAATTATCTAGGAGGCCTTCATATGGTGCTCCAGATATTTCTCCCGAGACATGGCCATCCGTCTCTTCGGCTCAAGGACATCGCTTGCTGCTTTTGTTTTGAATATGAGGGAAAAAGGGGTAATTAATGTTCTGCCATGATCAAAGATACCAATTTAAAAAAAACAACTGATAGTGTCCTTCTTACCAAGTTTCTCATGTTTGTTCTGAAGAACTGCAACCTGGAGAAAGACAAGGGACAGTCAGAAAAAGATCTGACAGGTGAGGCGAGGCAAGTCACACACACACACACACGCACACACACACACACACACACCCTGCCAACCTCCATTTCAGCCTCTCACCTCACGCTCCTCGATTTGACGCTGCAGCTCAGACACCAATTTTAGAGAGTCCCTGTACTTCACCTCAAAGCACATATCTGCAATGGAAGGGGAGAACATGGAGATTAAAGGTGTTCCTAAGACCCACACATATGAATGCATTCCTATAACAGGAGGCAGACCTGACTGTAGAGAGGGTAGAGTGGAGCATCGGTATTCGCTGGATGTGCTCACCTGGGTCTGGTGCAGCTGCTCAGTCTTGAACAGCTTAAGGAGCAGAGCCTGGATCTCCTTTTTCGCAAACTGCTCGTGCTCGCTCCGATCCTCCATCACTCTTTCCAGCTTCGCTCTCCAGTCCTGCTCAAGCTGCCCCAGCTTCCTGCAGCATGAAACACACCAGCTTCAGTCTTACACTGTGCTGGAGCCAGCAGTAACTTGTGTGCTTTTTATAAACCGGCTCACAGCACATGGAGGTGTGCACCATGTGACACTCATCTATCCTGTACAGGATTCCAGCACGTTAAAAAATAATCAAAAGCTTCATCACTCAAATACAGTTTAAGCTTTCTGCTAAGTGTCTGTCCATTGTTAACTCAGATTCAGTTACTTCTAAAATTAGCATCAATATTATTACTTTTCCTCTCCAATGACTGTTACTTGGAATAAGACACAAGCCCTGAAATGGGTGGAGCTATTATGAGTTATTAACAGCTGATAAAATTGATCCAGCCAAAGTGGTCTGCTTTGGAGACCAAACTTGACAGATTGGTTCATATCAATGTCAATGACTAACAGCACACGGTAGTCCCACCTATAATGGAGTTCATGAAGCCTCACTCTCCCATTGCCATGGTTACCTTATTTAGATGTCATATTTGGTTTCCCTTAACAGTCTTGCTCGGTATTCACTGCTGTAGAGCCATCGCTTTCTCTTGAAATGTCTTCAATTCCTCCTGCTCCAGATCGGCACTTTTTATCCTGTTCTCTCTCTCCTCCAGCATCAAGTCAAGTGCATCTCTCTCTCTTCACACATATTCATGCATCTCCTTTTCAGCTCTCTGACACTTGCCTTTATGAAATATCATTTGGTGTAAATACACATTTCTAATATAAGCTGTTGCACAAACAGCAGTGCACTACTTCAGCCATAGATTCCATTGAAGCTTCACATTCTGAAAGTAACTGAAATTAATCACACTCATCTACAGTATGACAGTATCGAGCAGTATTCATACAATTCTGGGAAATTTGCCAATTACTCATTTCTGTTTCTCACCTTCTGGTTTCAGTTATTACAACGGGAGGAAGAAAGCATTCATTTGATTCTTCTAATTTTTTTCTTTGGTGTCTCTAATCTAAAATGGACAAACACATGGATTATGACAAATACAAGCTCTCCTGAGGCATATACATTACATGTGGATAAAAATTCATCTGAAGCTTACTTTTTTATTCAGTGCTGAAATTTTCACGACTCATCCTTTTGTTGAGCAAACTGCTCCAAAAGTTGCTTGTTGGTCACTAAGAAATCAAAATAGAAAGGAAGATGGAGACTACATGAGATTCTAGCACATGATAATCTAGCCCTAAGATCTACATAAAATATGTTACAGAAGGAAATAGATGGTAGTTAAACAATATAATAAAAATAAATAAACTCACATTGATTAGTCCTGCTTTTAAACTGGAAAAGGAAAATATAATAGAATGGAGGCAAGTCAAACAGATTGAGTATCTTGGTCAATAGAAGATACAGGCTTTATACAATATAGTGTGTGTTGAAAACTGTGAGACACTTAGCATCTATAATAATGAAAGAAATGCTTACTCTTCTCCAGATAGACCAAAATCATGAGCATATCCAAAGCCAGTGTCATGGACATGACCATCTTTGCTGTCTGATGGAACACAACAGAGCCTGGTTGCCATTTGTGGCAGGATGTTGATGATCTGAACAGAAACAATCAGGGTTGAAGATCAATGGTCACTGGAGTTGTTCATTTGCTGGTGTTTCTGATCACAAGCAGTCCTCTTATACAAGAATTCCTGAACACACAACAGTAAATAGCACAGTGTAAAAAGTGAAGTTGTTACCATTTCTGAATACACTCGAATGTGCAGCTCAGCTTGATGGAGTGTGCTGGTGATGAACTTCAGTGAGGAGACATTGTCTTTCATCTCATTGATTTTATTGAATGAGGCCTCTCCTGAATCCAAAGAATATGAGGGTCATTAGGGATTTCAACATAACCGCATGACAGGATGTTCTCCTCACCCCTGAAGAATGGCCATCTTAACAGCAGTAGCAGGAAGCAGGTACCTGTCGATGGGCGGTCTGATGCAAGACAGATATCCAGCAACGGGCCAATGTCCACGTGCATTTTGGGTTTTTCTATAGGAAGTAACGCAGTGCTTTTTCTGGTTCTTTCACCAGCAGAATCCATTTCCTGATGAAACAAAAAACATACTTATGGATGAATGAACGGCAGGTTGTGTAAATATAGGTAATTGAACTTCATTCAGTAATTCAGAAGCAGGTCCAGTCTCCAGGATTGGGGTCTCCACCCATTAAAATGTCAGAACAAAATGGGTGGAGACCCCAATCTTGGAGGCTGGACCTGCTTCTGAATTACTGAATGAAGTTCAATTATGTACACACATTTTAACTGTCGTGTCAGGTGAGGTGAGGGAATGGACCCAAACGCAGACTCAAAAATACTCAAAGTCCAAAAGGGGAGATACAAACCGAGAACTTTAACTTTTAACAAAATCCAAGGAGAACAAAAGCAAGGCCACGCAGGGCAAGTCTCAAAAAGTCAAAACAACGTTCTTAAACGCAAAAACAAAGAAAATCGAGAAATCCAAAACAATGCGAAACCAGAACACGGGCAGGGTAGCAAACACTCAGGCCAAAACACAGAGTCAAAAGTACACGTGGGAACACATACCGAAACACAATCAGAAAAGCACAAACAAAGATCCAGCTCCTGAGTCAGGGAAGAACGGAACTTAAATAGACAAGACACTGACGAGACACAGGAGGGCACAATGCACAACCAGGCCACAGAGAGGGAAGGGAAAATGAGATGACCAAAAAACAATAATTGAATAATTGAAAACAATAATACAATTAAACAGGGTAACTGAACAGAAGTAAAAACTGAAGTGCTTTCATCTGGTGGCCCAATAATGGAAACGCAGACAACCACAGAACCATGACATGTTGTCATTCATGAGCTCATAAATAGACTTGACTATTCATCAGCTAAAGACTGTCCCTGGGTAACTTAATTAAACATTTTCCAATACTTTCAATTTTTAAGTAAACCGAAAGATGTATTTTCAGCAGATTTGTTGTGATGTGCAAACTTTTGCAATTTGACTTTACACTTTAAATATATTTTCTTTATAATTCCCACTGAACTGCAGGAGTTTCCAAATGTTACATAATAGTTATGTCCATATATGTGCTTGACACAGGTGTGTAGTGTAACTTACACTTCCTATCTGTAAGATTCTCTGGTCTATCAGGAACTGGCCATCCGGTTGGCCGTACTGCAATGAGGCTGTCCTGGGGAACGGAAGCACTGGGAAAAAAGCAGAATCACAAAAAATCACAAAACCAATCACAGTGCAGAGACAAGATCACTCTCCAAATTACACTGCAGAGACAAGATCACGCTCCCCAAATCACATTGCAGAGACAAGATCACAAGCACAAAATAACATTGCAGAGCGAAGATCACACTCTCCATATCACAGTGCAGAGACAAGATCACTCTCCAAATTACACTGCAGTGACAAGATCACGCTCCCCAAATCCCACTACTGAGACAAGATCACACTCTCCAAATCACACTACTGAGACAAGATCACACTCTCCAAATCACACTGCAAAGCAAAATCTGCATACAACATACAACACTTCAAACAACACCACACTCCTCAAATCACAATGCAGAGACAAGATCACAAGCACAAAATAACATTGCAGAGACAAGATCACACTCCCCAAATCACGGTGCAGAGATTGGAGGTTCTGTATCAACTATGCAAAAAATGTATAAGAATGAACTACGGTAAAACTATTGTTGTATGTTATTCAATACATTTATATAAAAAATAGACCATGTGAGATTGATGATTAAATGTGTTTTTTTCATGTCTCACTGTAATGTCTCGATATCAACATAGATGAAATACTGAAATATAATAACAATAGATTTCGGTCGTGACAACAATGGCAAGAAAGCCAACAAATGTTACTTAAATACTTATTTGTACAACTAAGTGGTAAAGCAGCGCTGAATCCATTCAATATTTATCTTACCGTTGTAATATGTGTCAGGAAACTGATTGGGATCTACGACAAATTGGGGTAGCTTGAAATTGAGCAGCGCAATTAAAAACAGCCAACGTCAATTAAATGGCATTTTGGCTGTTTTGGCTGCAGCCTGCGTTTAAAATTAAGATGTAGCCTATAAACTCACTGGATTAGAGGGAAAATGAACACAATTTGTATATAAAAACACGCACTCATGAACTAACGGCTGGATTCTTGAAACGTGTTTAAATATAAAACCGGCACAGAAGCTCTGTTCATTCGAATTCGGAATTATGACCCAATGCAGAGTTGTCAAAAGCGTCACAGAGGGATCCACAAGTATCTGAGATTGCCTACTTGCCTTCATACATGAATACTTGTTTGTATTTTAAAAATAAAATATAACATTTTGTCGTAATTCAGATGCGAAAAGCAGGTTACACAACGAGAAACATGGCCGACCTGTCTGTAGCCAGGTTTACGAATGTTTCATTGCCCATTATGAAAATCAGAGGAAATTTCTGTATTTAAAAAAATTGAGCAGTGGGAAGCTCATTCCACCACCAGGGGTCAGAACAGACTGGAGATGTGACCTGGAAGATTGAGTATGAGAGGAGATAACAATAGACTTGGTAAAGAGAGAGAAGAGGAGAGGATGCAGAAAGAGAGAAGGGGGAGGGGTACTGAGTTGGGAATTGGGGAGGGTTGTCTGGGAAGAGGATTGACTAATGTGTTTGAAGACTGCATCTTGAAGGATTTGTAAATATCAGCAACCTTCCTGTAAAAGAAGCATCAAAGTTGGGATACATATGGCTCCCCCACCCAGCGAGGAAGATGATGAGGGAGGCAAAGAAGAGCCCAAGGATCACAGTTTGAATTTAGTTGCTTTTTGAGATCACCAAGTCTCATATTCAACCATACAATCACACCGTCATACCAACAGGCTGTCAGGAAATGCTGCACAAACAAAGGCCTTAGTGAGAGCAATTGTGTAAATAAATTGTCTGGTTTGACCAAAATTGAGCCTTTTGGTCATGAACAGAAACATGGCAAAGTAAGAGTCAATTGACTCTGAAATCATACTGTAACCACACTATTTCTGCAACTTTTAAGGTCTCAGAAAACCATAAAGTTTATAATGTAACTCTGTTTGAATGCTAAATGAGGTATGGAATACTATTTACAGAAATTTTATTCACAAATTGATCATGTTGGCTGAGATGTAATTTGCAATAGAAATTTGCATCACAGCATGCCCAGATGAACTACGCTGACCTGAAGAAAACTGTGAAAGTTACACATTTAACTGTGACACTGAGAAGCTCTCAGAGCGGCTGCCATCCCCTCTGAAATCGCAGAGTATCCTAACCCAAACACAGCTGCAGGAAGCTGCAACGGTTACCATGTGCGTCTGCATTTTAGTGCCATGCTCCTCTCTCCTCTGCTCGAGATACAGACGGAGCTGCAGCTTGGAGACGCTCACGTGGTTTCTGTACTCCGATCACGTGCTCATGAAGGGAAGCTAATGAGCCACAGCGTCCGCTATATTGGTACTTTAATTTTTTTTTTTAGAGGAGGTAATCAGCGAAGTATGACATGCCTGTGTATTTTATAACCGTTCTGCAGCTTTCCCCCTGTGTGTGGCAGGAAAATAACTGTGTGCATATGCCAGAGCGCATGTGTGATGCAGCACTTTCTTCCTCTGGAGAAATGTGAAAGTCCGTATGTTTGTGTTTATAGTCAGGTAAACAGCTAGGTGTCCATTCCATGTCAGGGAGCTTATAAAAAACAAAGGTTATCTCTATAAGTTATTATTTAAGTGCATTATATCAACGTTTATTGTGTTGTATACATTTTATTGATTCCTATTAGAAATGTTTCATAACATGCATTAATGACTGCAGCACTGTTTCAATCCTGAGGTCTGCTGTACACGAGCATTATACATCAGCCCTGAACCAGGAGTGACTGCTGTCCATTGAGCACCACGCGCTGCCAGAGTACTGCAAATATCATTCAGCACCACGTCACAGCAGTCTCACTCTGTAAACATGCAAGACTGAAGCTGCGATTTCTGTATTGCTCATTTCATCAGTGATGCGCCAATTGTAGCCCAATCTGTTCCCAAAAAATACCTTGTTTACTCACCCAGGCCGAAGGCGCAATCTCTGACAGTCTTTAGGGGGCACCCAGCACGAGGTCAACAGAACCTTAGGACACTTATAACTATATGATCCTTATGTAGGCATTTGAACGGATACTGCTTTAAAGCAACATCGGTTCAGAAAGGACAGCAAATGTGATGAACTTCCAAAGACACTGCTATTATGTTAGCATGAGCGATAGCACAGTATAATGAGTAGAACTGGTCTTGTAACCCAAAGGTCACAGGTTTGATTCCCGTGTAGGACACAGCCGTTGTACCCTTGAGCAAGGTACCTAGCCTGCATTGTTTCAGTATAAGTGCAGCTGTATAAATGGATCCAATGTAGATGCAATGTAAAAGTTGTGTAAGTCGCTCTGGATAACAGTGTCTGCTAAATGCCGGTAATGTAAATCACTTGTAGCCTACTTCCTCAAAAACGCTTGTCAAGCCAACAGCCTATTCCTTCATTGCCCTGGCCAATTAATGCTGAAAAATTATTTAAGATCAAATTAAATGCAGCTATTCTCATTTTTTAATTATGATTGTCATGGTTCTGTGTTTCTCTGCGTTTCCTTTCTTGGGCCGCCAGATGGTGGCACTTCAGTTTGTAGTTCTGTTCCTTTTCCCTGTTTAATTGTATTATTGTTTTCAATTATTCTATTATTGTTTTTTGGTTATCTCCTTTTCCCTTCCCTCTCTGTGGTCTGATTGTGCATTGTGCCCTCCTGTGTCTCGTTAGTGTCGTGTCTATTTAAGTTCTTTGCTTCCCTGATTCGGGTGCTGGTTCCTTGTGTTTCCACATGTTTTTCTGCCTCTGTGTTTCCACCCATGAGTTCCTGCCCTGCTGTTCTGTTCTGTGTGTCTTTCTTTTTGCAATTTTTGGATTTTCTGTTTTCTGTTTTTTTGTATTTTTCTTTTGTGTTTTTGGGATTTGCCCTGCGAGCCATTTTTTGGTTTCCTGTGTTTGTTCCTTAGTTTTGGTAATTAAAGTCTTTGTGTAAATTTTCCTTTTGGACTTCTTGGATTTTTTACTCTGCATTTGGGTCCATTCCCTCGCCAGTCCTGACAATGATGGCCTATTTGTTTTTCATATGTGATTGCTCTTTGTTATTATCGAAAACTTCATCATGCAAAGATAGAAATTCCGCAACTAATAACATTTTTAATGACGATATGCTACTACAAGCAATATCAAAATGACAATGTAGTCAAAATAATATGGTGGAATCAGCATAATACAGCATCAGAGAGACAAATGCCAGCTTTAGCCTACTTATTTATTAATATTTATTTGTCACAATTCATCACCACGAAGAATGAGCACAAGAAAGTTATGACTGGTAAATTGTTATTACAGTAGAAGCATTAACAGTAATTATATAAAAATAATATAATAAAAACAATCGAGCCCTCAGCTTCTCTCTCCACATTCAGCTCACCATTCCTGTTCGGTTTCTCATTTTCACACTTGGATTAGATTGTGTTGTTCACCACAGTGGAAGGTGGTATAACTGACCTATTGGGGATGTTACATTACATGTATGTTTATTTTTTCATCTATTTCTTATGTTAACAAAATAAAGAAGGAACAAAAAAGAACACACTTTAAAGTCCATTTAATGTAATACTAATACAAGCAGACACATGAAATGCATGTTGAACATGTTGCAGAGTCTGAGTTGTTTAGGTTGTATATAAGCTTGCAGGGAGTTTACTACATAATATATAAAGTTCAACGTAGGACCTGAAACAAACATACAGTAATCAAAGCTGACTAAATTAGAGAAAGATCACAAGTGCAGCTCTGGTGAATCAGAACCTCAGATATATTATACAGATCCTGCACTCTAAAGGCACGACTGCTTCATTCCCAAAACTCACTGAGTGTCCCCATGACTGCACCCCCAATCAGGATTTCCCCTCCTGCAAGCTGAGAAGCATCCTATTGAAAAATAATCCTGAGCTCTCGAACGTTCCTCATTCGACATGAGCACTCTGATCTAGCTTCTGTGTGAAGGTTTTATAAGTCAACTTCCACATTCTCTTCAGTGTATTTGACAGCTGCTTCATTAGACGACCCTGCACATCAACAAACATGTATAAACACAACAGAGGGAGAGAACTGGGAGTGAGAATGAACAGTGTTGCAGCCTGAAACCTGAAACACACGTTGTTTTTAGATGTGTTCCCCTGTAAAATGACATCACCTGGTTTCCTGCACCATTTCACACACAGTATAATGGAGACCAGCAGGAGAGGAGCAGCTCCCAGGCCGAATACCAGTCTACCTGTGGAGAGACACAGAGATGAGGGATATGTGGAGGATATTAACCTGTGCATATACAAGAATATATGGAGTGACAACGTGGCAAGCGGAACCCCTGAAGTGGTTAATATCTCTTATACTATGGCTACAACTAAAATGCATGGAAAGATTAAAATATGAAGGTATTTTTAAAAGACATTTCATTAATTACAAAACTAACCCCATTATGTACACATCGGCCACTTCACTAAATATGGTTTCTTTGGTAATGATAAACCAGTGTTTCTCTTTTCTTATGTATGCAGAGTAGTCTCACTATCAGCCATCAAAAATATAAGAAAAGAGAAAAGACATTATACAATGAAAAACAAAGTTCACAACTATTGTCATGATGCATTTAGCAACTGGTATAGTGGGATAACAGTCAGCTGTATCATATATTCTAATCTACATAACTATGATATGTTAATATCTCCAAGCTTAATAAATGCTGCAACCCTGACCACAAAAATGTGAAATGTGTTGCAACTGAGATATTTTCTGGATAAAAAAACGCTTTCTATCCGCACAACTTAGCGATTGATTTTTTAAAATAACATGGTGTTAAGTTTCCTTTTATTTCATGATTGCTAAGTAAACAAATTGAAATTTTCATGTAGTGATTTGAAACCATAATGAGGCAAAATTACCCACATTGCCATGCCTATATACAAACACAAATAAAACGATTGGTTGACATGGCTGTCAACCAATCGGAATTAAATATTTGTCCAAGCCATAGTATAATTTGTTATACTGTTTGTTGGTCCTATGTATGGTAAGTGAATGGAATGCAATGTAAATATTTTAAGAATAAAGTTTTAGATACAATTTGAAAGTGTACATGAGACTCACCTGCAACAGTCCGAGTGATGGAGTCGCTGGGCTGTGATGTCACATTTCTCCCCTCCAGCCTCCCCTCACACCAGTACTGCCCCTGGTCAGACCCAGCAGCACCGGAGATGTTTACACTGTACTCTTTAGAGAGAGATGTGGCTGTCTGGTTATGGTCTCTGTACCAGAAATGTGTCCAGTTGCTGTAGGAGTCCACCTCACACCTCAGGGTGACGGTCTCTCCATTGTACAGTGGGCGCCATTTTGGCTCTACAGTCAGAGTGGCTTTAGGCAGGGCTGTGGAAAGGAGACAGACTGGGTCACAGTTTCTTCTGTCAGAATGTAGATGTGACTGAGGAGGAAACAGGTGTGTATAAAATGCAAGGGAAAAAGAACCATGTCAGAAAGATTAATTATCTTTGAATCAATAGGTGGTCCTGCGCAATATTTCATAAAATATAAATATTTGAAGCATAACTTCAAAAGTAAATTATATATGTGAAATCATTCACAGAATATTTTTATTCTCTATAGTGTGAGCATAATCTAAATATCATTGAAATTAAGACTAATTATACAAAGCCTCTAGCACTGCTGAGTTCATTAGAATCCCAAAAACATGTATGAAATTTACAGAGAGTGGTGCAATAAACAATGAAATCCAGTGAGTAGCAGTTCTATGGGTGAAAACACCTTATTAATGAGAGCGTCGGAGTAGAATGGGCAGACTCATTCAAGCTAGCAGAAAGGCCACAAATGGTCAAAAAACAGCTATTTACAACAGTGTGGTGCAGAAGGGCATCTCTGAATACACAACCCAAAACTAAACAATTAAAGAATGGATAAATGTCTGGTCTGACGAATCTCAATTTCTGCTATGACATATACGTAGATGGTAGGGTCTGAATTTGGCAAAACGATGAATCCATACTGCATAAAAATCCCATCCTTCTTTGTGTCAGCAGTAACGGCTGGTAGTGGTAGTGTAATGGTGCGTTTATGTGACACACATTAGGCCCCTTAATACCAACTGAACATCAATTGAGTGCCAGAACATACTTAAGCATTGTAGCGGACCATGTGCATCCCTATATGACCACAGTCTACCTTATATCAAGTGGATACTTCCAACAGGCAATGTGCCATGTCACAAAGCACACGTCACCTCTAGCTGGTTCAACAAACATGACGGCGACTTCATTTTACTCCAATGACCTGCACAGTCCCAAGATCTGAATCCAATAGAGCATGTGACATATCCATATTGAAAGCGTACCTGAGACTCACCTGCAACAGTCAGATTGATGGAGTCGCTGCGCTGTGATGTCACATTTCTCCCCTCCAGCTTCCCCTCACACCAGTACTGCCCCTGGTCAGATCCAGCAGCCCCAGGGATGGTGAGACTGATACCAGTTACACTGTGACCAGCAGTCTGAGACACAGCCATCTGGGTCTGGTCTTTGTACCAGGAATATGTCCAGTTGCTGTATGAGTCCACCTCACACCTCAGAGTGACGGTCTCTCCATTGTACAGTGGGCGCCATTTTGGCTCTACCATCAGAGTCGCTTTAGGCAGTGCTGTAGAAACAGACAGACTGGGTCACTGTTCAGTTGTCATGCCAGTATTTTTATGACTATGGAGAAACAAAATGACCCTAAATGATGAATAAAAACCAGGGCAGCTGCATTCCTATTTTCAATGATGTGAAGAGAAGATATTCAAAAATCAGAAAGGAAAAAGCTCTAATCCTGATCGTAATGGTACAAGAATTAAACTAAGGAACAGGACCCCAGAATCATCACAGCAGTTGGACCCAGTGCATAATGGGAATGTGCCAATTTTGCACAATGAATAATACCTGTCAGTACTCACCACTCACCTGATACCTGTATGTGGGTGGGGTAACTATACTCTGTGTACCAGACTGGGTCTCCCCCCTGTGTGTGTAAGTGCAGCAGCTCTGAGTGTGTAAGAGCCTTTAGATGTTCTGGAAATATGGGCAATGTCATGTGATCCAGTTCTTTTTTACTAGTAATATTCCCAGCCAGCTGAAGTCACTGTAACCTTACAAGAGAGACTGACGTGTTCTGTTGCATATAACTGCCTGTGTGGAGAGACAGTCAGGACAGGTGGGGTTTCTCTATAACAGAGAGAACAGACTGAATCTCTCCCCCAGGTTCCTAATAATGGCATAATCAAACATACAGTGCAAACTGGCTTTAATCTGGGATACAGTAGAACATGGTTCGCTTATCCATGTACTGGGAAAGCATGTGACTATCTCAGAATGGGTGTGGGCGAGGCTGTGAAGACGGACAGACTGTGTCACAGCTCTAACTGCTCATTACATGACACTACATTACAGGCATTCGCAGATGGTTCTACCCAGAGCAATTTACACAACTTTTGTATACAAATTTGCTAATGGAGTGTAGACATGACTACAGAGGGACAGGCATGCTCTAATTGGGGTTGAGACAAAGAGCTAAAGCAGTAGGTTCTCTCTTTCTATCATAACAGATAGAAAAGGCCACATTCCATGGATTTAAACATACAGAAGCTCAAATATTAACAATACAAACAGAGTGACAGTCAGAAACTCAACTCAATTGGTGGTATACCCAGCCCATTTAAGTGAAAATAAGTTAATTTTATATTTGCCTGTAATAAATGAACTGGTACGGGAAGCACAATGTGCACTGGGGAAGATTGAATAAATGTGTTAAATATGGTCTCTCTGTGGGACGAGTGAGACCACCAGTGTTCAGCTGCTGACCAGTTGTGACTCACCTGACACTTTCAGTTTGACAGGATCACTCCTGGATTCAGCAGCGCAGCAGTATACACCACTGTGGGCTTCAGTAACAGGTGCGATGGTGTAGATGTTATCCTGGGATGTGTACGTGCAGTGCCAACTATTTGATTCATTTCTGTACCACATGAATCCATAATGTTTGAATGGCCGTCCCGAACACCTGAGAGTGACGGTCTCTCCAGTGAAGAACAGGGGCCTGTTAGGCTGCAGAGTCAGTACATCCTTTGGGCTCCCTGTACAAACAGTGCATGCACTACGTCAGTACATGTGTTTAAATACTCATGACATGTTTATAGTGTCCTGATTAATGCCTCAGCTTCATTAGTTTAGAACAGTAATGATCTGATTCTGTTTGTGATCTCTGTATCATCCCCTACTGCAGGACATGACTTGAGTCTCACAGAATAATATTTCTACATTACCGTCCACATATGCTGTCAAATTAATCACATCATGATGCTGTGAGACAGTCTTATTGTGAAGCATGACATTCTGTTATCAATCATAAGTTTCACTAAACTGTCTGAATAAGGTTATTCTCTGATAAATTATCAGGTAACAGAAGGTGGGGTTTGTTTTAAAATCTAGCAACACTCACCCAGTCTTGTCATTAGACTCAGCACTGTTAAAAAAAATAAAGACAGGAATCATCGACATAATCATTGAAATGGCCAAAGAAATGCAATAAGTGCAAGAAAAATACAAAACCATAAATATGTTCCAGATAAAGCCTAAATGCATCCTCATCATTGCTGTTTGATTTCAAGATGTCATCCATGCAGTGCTTTGGAAGTTGGGTAAACTCAGGTCCACCAGTCAGTGTTTGAGTTTGGCAATGATCAGTTTGAATGGAGCGTATATCTGTTTGTGTGAACATATTTGAAGCCTTTACATGTTCTGTGCAAAAATACACTGAAAGTTCTGGTTAAAAAGCCAGTTACATATCACTACTCTTATATTATTAAGTACAATTGATTCACATTTTATCATGTAATTTATTGTTTTATTTGTAGCACAATATGCTACATTGGTACCTATTATAATTATTTATGTTTTTTATTTTACTGCTAGAGTGTATTGATGCACACCAACCTTTTTATTCTAATTGCAAATTGCTGCTTGCACGTATTTTTTGTAAATCTTCCCACTTTCCCACCTGCCAAGGGACTACTGAAGAAATTTAGTTATCAAGCTAATTCTGGGGTAGTTACTAACTGTTCAATGTCTCTTCCAAATAACAAATAAATAAAATTGTATTTCGTCTTTCACAAACAATTGTTAGTGATCATTCAAGGTATGTTGTCTACTGAAGCAAAAGCATACTTCTTCACTCATACTTTTCTTCTTTTCCCATAACGCAGGTCATTCCAATGCAGCCCAAACGCTGTAGAGCATTTTAGTATTAGTGAGGTCAAACCATACTTATTTATTTAAGCATAACTTAACAAAGGTGTTGTTGTGGTTAATTTTATATCAATCAAAGGCAAATTTCACCACAAAAACATACTTGTCTGTTAAAAACCTTTACATAAAAAAACAAATTTGGTAGTACTCACAGATCAATGTGACCCCTCTATTTGCATCTGCATGATTCAAGAGGAAGTTTAGTGCTTCAACTTCAGTGATTAAAAGAGCGATAAAAAAGAAACCCATGGGTTATTATATATACTGTACAGCACCTCTAATGCATTCTATTCTTATCTGCTTGTGTGAAAAGCAAGTTGCGAAAAGGTTTTCACAGAAGCTCCCACACTTCTACTTCATCACTGCTTTACCTTCCGATTTCCTGTAATTAAAATCAAGCAAATTTAAATACATATCTGCAGAAGATCACTCTTACATTTCCTGTCTGCTGACAAGAAGCCACCAACAACAGAAGCCAGAAATCCCACAGGCACTCACAGTGCCAAACAGAGAATAAACTATCCAAACTTGTATGTGAGTTGTGTAGGCTACATACAACTCTAAGTACCTGTATGAGCTGTACTGCAGTTGATAACAGACAAATCCCGTGTAGAGCTGTGAAGGAGAACACTAAAACTACCGTCTGTGATGTCACCAGCGGTCTCCAGAGGGCAGGGGTAAAAATTTAGCAAGCCCCCAAATGCATAAGACTCTGAGAGCAGAATTATAGAGGCTAAACAGAAAAATGCAAAACCTCACATCAGCATCAAGAATCAAAAAGCCAGATTAGAATTTGCCAAAAAATACAAAGACAAGCCTGAAGAGTTTTGAAAAAGTTTTACGAACAGATGAGACAAAAAAAAAAAAAAACATAAAAACAAAAGCAATGGAATGCTGTATAGAAAAGAACTTCTGCTTTTTAATTTTAATCTTTTTTTTTTTACTTTTACACTGCTGAATATAGGGGGACTCAACACAAAGACAGCAGTTTCTGTGAAATGGTAACACACATACCATGATATAAAACGCTGACTGTACTTTTGTCTCAAATTCATATCCAAGTACCGTAAGCACGGAGCAAAAACCAATTTCCCTCTACCATTACAACACTTTTGGGAGGCTTTGTTTGTGACAGCAAAAATAAGAAAGTAGGTCCTGCACCGCAAACCAGCTTCATGTTTTCTTATCTTCTTTTTTATAAACTAAAGAAAAAGTGCAGAACTTCACTCGTTATCACAGGGAATTAGAGAGACTTTAGGGCAGCACCTTGTTTAAATGCACTGGTCCTCTGTGAAATGAAACACTGCATGGTCTAAAAAACATGACTGTGCCAGAGCTGACTGTGAATGTTGGACCCGCAAGACAGCTCACAATTGGCTAGAGTGAAGCCCTGGGTGTATGTGATTGGCTACTGTGCTGTCCAGAGGCTGTAGTGTGGTCCACAGAAAGGTGGCTTCAGTTTGTGAGGAGTACCGTCCCATCACAACGTGACAGCTCCTCTGATTGGTCAGACTCAATAGTCAAGCAGCAGGCTAGTTGCATTCATTTGAAAAGATGGGATGCTTGTCTGTGCATTAAAAAACGTACACAAGATTGAGGTGCTAATCTGTGTGCTTACAAACTTACACAGGATGGGGTGCTTGTCTGTGCTCCTTTAAACTTACAGTGCATGTCCCTCTTACATTTACTTGAAAATAGAAGCTATTGTAAAATCATTTGGCCAGCAGGTGGGGCCCTTGAGCAACATAATAATACATTGAGTTTTTAAAAAAAAAAAGATAAATAAATACTTCACTAATTTGGCTCCTGCCTAATCTTTAGGGTACACTCTACGATACAAAATGTTCTACTATCCGGCACCACGGATTCCCTGATGGTAATGGAGAGTAGATATTCTACTATAATGACCTCTGCAAAAACAATGCCCAACAATGCCCAGTCAAAGCCCAACATCTGGCCACCATGCTCCGTCAGCTCAGAGACAGTCTAACTGGCTCCACCCTTCTTGCATATACGGACTTCATGGCTGCTTGGCCACAGAATCATTTGTGTTCTGTCTGTTTCTCCAGGCTTGGGAGCTGATTGGCTGTAGCAGAAGAGCTGTGTTAGGTCATAGCTAAGGACCACTATGTGGGAAACTGAAGAGCAAATAGATAGAGGGGGCGGAGTTACTGCACTCTGAGCTCTGAATAAACTAAAGACTTCTCAAGAAACTGCTGCACTTCCTGTTCCAACTTCCCACAGCGCCACAGCCTGATCCGCGGTTTTGCCAACGTCGTTGTACACTCTGGCTTCCAGGCTATGGCTTCTCCCCCCCGTCTGCCGCCAGATAAGCCCCTCGTCCAGGTTACAAGCACAACCAATCACATCACGGACACCACACAAAGGTGCTGTACCAAAGGTTAAAAGTATCTCGAGTCACAACACAGACCTGGCCACCAAGAATAAACCAAAATAAAATTAACTGGCACACAAGGAATTTCCACCCCGTCCCACCCCCCGTGGGGGAATCTCTTTATCCTCACCGATCCTACATGCCCCTTTATTTTTATACCCATTCTGCTCAACTAATTCTCTCAATGAACACCAGAGATCTCCCACCGCTCTGGCAGTCCCAGAGAAAGACTGGCATTTCCCCACATTCACTGAAATGGGATTTGAGTGGGAGGTTACTAACACCTAGTGGTGAAAATATGCAAGCCATTCACAACACAGACACGCACCTGCCAGCATCTACCATTGCCAGACATAATGGATATGAATGTTGCTCCAACTACCCCAATCTCACTTCACACTCTGTTGCCCCAATATCCAATTACCTATGTTCTCACCTAATCCATTTTCAAAATTAATAAATCATCAAACAGTCAAGTGAGAACTAAATTCTCTTTTGTTGTGACAGCTTTGGGAATTAATGTATGTGGGGAAGCGAAGGTGTTGTGAAACCTCTCAGATGTAGGAGATCTGCTGGTGCTCAGATGTTTGTAGTACCTGACCCTGCAGGTGAGAGAATCACCTGTGGCCAGTGACCATTCCACCACTGTCTGTGTTAATGTGTGACTTTTGCCTTGTGACTACACCCTCCTACAAGACAGAAACAAAAGGCATGAGAGCAAGTGGAGGCCACTAAATAAACAAATGAACAACACTGATTAATAAGCTTAACTTAGACAATAACTTCATACCAACCTCTCTTTGTTTTAATGTTTAAGTCTCTATACCGGAGTGAGATATCCTGCAGGGGGTTAATGCTGATGCTGTACTCATCTGTGACCATGGGAGGTCAGCAGAGGCCATGTTTCACGGTCAGCCAAAACAGCAAAAAGGGCAAGATCATATCTGAGCCTCCCAATACACAGCAAGTAAAGTAAAAAGACTGAAACAGTGATGATAAAATGGTTCATAATAGCCTGGTATCAACAGTTAAATACGGGCTAAATAGGAATCTGTTAAAGCAAATAATCATAGAGTTTGTACAGATTATGGCCTGAGCTATTAAATTAGCTGAAAAAATTAACAGCCTGTGTTTATTAAAATGTGGTGCAGAAGATCGAGGTCATCCATCCAGGCCCCCAGGAAGTGTCATAACAGCGTTTTGACCGGGAGAGGTTCAGCTCAGGACATAAATGCAGTGTGAATATTCCCTTTCCTCTGACATTATGCTTAAATCACCCAAATCCTCCTGCTGTTTTTTTCATCTGTGTAACTCCCTGGAGCTCCTGCCTATTCCCTCCCTCCTTTATTATGTTATTTTCCTCTTCTTATTTCTTCTCTTCTTCCACTTCCCTCTGGATCTTCTCTGATGTCTGTCTCTCATGCTGCTAAAGCCTCCTGTTCCTCCTCTCCTCCATGCTGTCAGTCGTCTGCAGGAGCTGTGTGATCTGAGTGTGGTCAGCCCTGTTCTTATTGCTTAACATGTGACGTCCGCCATGACACTGATCAATGAGCACCTGAAGCTCACAGCCAGGCTGCACAAACGTCTCTAAACATCTCCTTTCCGATCTGTGTCCATGTGTGAGCAGTACTGTTCTCACATACCATTGTTTTACTTTTAGAATGGGCTGACAATCACTGCAATGCTCCTCCCAACCACCAGGGTGTGTGCTTCCTGACACTGCAGGGCTGCACTAATGCTCAGTTGAGAATTACACAGCATCCCAACAGTATTTCCTTGTGACCTCATTTCCTCATTTAATAAACACTGAATTTCACTCGCTTTGTTGCCATGTTCATTGAACCTCCAAAAGCGTAATATTATTTAATATTTTTTTATTTTTAATAGGAAAATGTAGTGAATGTATTAACTATGCTACAGAGTTTTCTGGTCTGTTAAACAAAAATGTAAACCATCTCAGAAGTAAAGGGCTTTGATTGTGTTGTACAGGTGTGGGGTTCATATGCCTGCCATGGTGTGGGTGTGGTCTTAACCACAGGAGGCCAGATGGATGTGAATACCTCCTTAAGGGTCTCTAAACAGTACAAACAATCATCTAATAATCTAGGAGGCCTTCTTCATGTGGTGCTCCAGATATTTCTCCCGAGACATGGCCATCCGTCTCTTCGGCTCAAGGACATCACTTGCTGCTTTTGCTTTGAATATGAGGGAAAAGAGGGGTAATTAATGTTCCGTCATGATATCGTTAAAAAAACAACTGATAGTGTCCTTCTTACCAAGTTTCCTGTTTATACCTGTTTGTTCTGAAGAACTGCAACCTGGAGAAAGACAAGTGACAGACAGAAAAAGATCTGACAGGTGAGGCAAGTATTCATTGCCAGAACACACACACACACACACACACACACATACGGATCTTCCTGCCGACCTCCATTTCAGCCTCTCACCTCACGCTCCTCGATTTGACGCTGCAGCTCAGACACCAGTTTTAGTGAGTCCCTGTACTTGACCTCATAGTCACATATCTGCAATGGAATAGGAGAACATGGAGATTAAAGGTGTTCCAAAGACCCACACATACGTATGCAATCCTATAATAGGAGACCGACCTGACTGTAGAGAGGGTAGAGTGAAGCATTGGTACTCGCTGGATATGCTCACCTGGGTCTGGTGCAGCTGCTCAGTCTTGAACAGCTTAAGGAGCAGAGCCTGGATCTCCTTCTTCACACGCTGCTCGTGCTCACTCCTCTCCTCCATCACTCTTTCCAGCTTTGCTCTCCAGTCCTGCTCAAGCTGGCCCAGCTTCCTGCAGCATGAAACACACCAGCATCAGTCTTACACTGTGCTGGAGCCAGTAGTAACTTGTGTGCTTTTTATAAACCGGTTCAGAGCACATGGAGGTGTGCACCATGTGACACTCATCTATCCTGTACAGAATTCCAGCACGTTAAAAAATAATTAAAAGCTTCATCATTCAAGTACAATTTAAGCTTTCTGTTAAGTGTCTGTCCATTGTTAACTCAGATTCAGTTACTTCGAAAATTAGCATCAATATTATTCCCTTTTCTCTCCAATGACTGTTACTTGGAATAAGACACAAGCCCCGAAATGGGTGGAGTTATTATGAGTTATTAACAGTTGATACAATTGATCCAGTCAAAGTGGTCTGCTATGGAGACCAAACTTGATAGATTGGATCATATCAATGTCAATGACTAACAGCACATGGTAGTCCCACCTATAATGGAGTTCATGAAGCCTCACTCTCCCATTGCCATGGTTACCTTATTTAGATGTCATATTTGGTATCCCTTAACAGTCTTGCTCGGTACTCACTGTTGTAGAGCCATCTTTTTCTCCTGAAATGTCTTCTTAAATTCCTCCTGCTCCAGATTAGCAGTTTTTATTCTGTTCTCTCTCCTCCAGCATCAAGTCAAGTGCATCTCTCTCTTCATACATTTTCATGCATCTCCTTTGCAGCTTTCTGACACTTGCCTTTATGAAATATCAAATGGTGTAGATACACATTTCTAATATAAGCTGTTGTACAAACAGCAGTGCACTACTTCAGCCATAGATTCCATTAAAGCTTCACATTCTGAAAGTAACTGAAATTAATCAGACTCATGTACAGTATGACGGTACCGAGCAGTATTCATACAATGTTGCATTGGGAAGATGGGCAGGGCTTCTGCTGTCCTGACTGCAATCGGAAGATGGGTACGGTTTCTGCAGTCCTGACAGCAGTCAGAAGCTCATTCCACCACCAGGGGTCAGAAAAGACTGGAGATGTGACCTGGAAGATAGAGTATGAGAGGAGATAACAGAAACAAGAGACTTGGTAAAGAGAGAGAAGAGGAGAGGAAGCAGAAAGAGAGAAGGGGGAGGGGTACTGAGTTGGGAATGGGGGAGGGTTGTCTGGGAAGAGGTTTGACTAATGTGTTTGAAGACTCCATCTTGAAGGATTTGTAAATATCAGCAACCTTCCTGTAAAAGAAGCGGCAAAGTTGGGATACATATGGCCCCCCCACCCAGCGAGGAAGATGATGAGGGAGGCAAAGAAGAGCCCAAGGATCACAGTTTGAATTTAGTTGCTTTTTGAGATCACCAAGTCTCATATTCAACCATACAATGACATCGTCATACCAACAGGCTCTTTGGAAATGCTGCACAAACAAAGGCCTTAGTGAGAGCAATTGTGTAAATCAATGGTCTGGTTTGACCAAAATTGAGCCTTTTGGTCATGAACAGAAACTTGGCAAAGTAAGAGTCAACTGCCTCTGAAATCATACTGTAACCACACAATTTCTGCAACTTTTAAGGTCTCAGAAAACCCTAAAGTTTATAATGTAACTCTGTTTGAATGC